>AGDA01055924.1:0-14591 GCA_000281935.1 Mengenilla moldrzyki | reverse complement strand
ATCAAAATTAGCATGAACATTTTAAATCATATCTTAAAGATTAGCTAAAGATAAATAAATTTTAAGTTTGATTTTGATTTGTTTACAATGAAAAAATTATGTACATTTTATAATGCATTTTGTGTTGAGTTATATATGTATATATAGAATTTATAAAAAATTTATCACATGTATGAAAATTTCAATAAGCTCTTATAATAATGTACACACGTTCTAATAAGTGTTTATTAAATATTTAAAATATAAAAATTGTTATACATATAAAATTTTAATTGCATTAAATATTTTCTTACTAAAAGTTACTAATTTGATTAATAAAATTTACAAATATTTTTCTTAAAACTACAGGGAGTTTAATAGATTATGGTTTTCTATAAATTTATTTATTATATTTATAAAATGCTTTATAAATACGTTTTTTCTTTAGTACTTAATATTTTTATTAATTTGTTCATAATATTAATAAACTTGTGGCTTGTTTTTCTTTCTATTAACTTTTAATAGTTTAATAGAATTTTTCATAAAATACGCCTACTTTTTTATCAGTGCAGTTTAATTTGCTATGCTAATTTACGAGTATTTAAGTTGCTATTTGGCATTACACTTTACAAACTTTTTTTTTAAAACTCCAATGTAGAATTTATCAGTAATATAAAAATTTGGCTCTTTTAATCAAAAAGAAAACTTTTATTTCAATGGATCAATTTAGATTACAAATTTAATTTGAAAGGTTAATATGTATATTCATCTAGTAAGGATTAGTAAGAATTGTAAAAAATAGTGAACTTAAGAAAAAAAATTATAATAAATTATTATTAATAATACACTACTTTTTTAATAACTTATATATTAGAAAAAATTGATTACTTTTATTAATAAAAAATTTGATGATTTTTTATCATTTTTATTTTTTAAGTTTTATCACAAATGCTTTTTATTTTTAAAAAATGACTTAAATTTTACTTGTAATATTTATTTAAATTTTAATTTTCATAAAATTGTTTAATAAGGTGTATATTAAAATAATTCATTATTTAATTTAATACTTCAATTTCGTTTTTAGTATAAATCACTTAGATTTAAATAATTTAAGTGTTCAGTTTTTTTGATGAAAAAATTTCAACTATGTTCATTTTTTATTCGATCCATAAGGATTTATGCACACAAAAGATATTGAATTTCGATCATCAATAAAATCGAAATTGTATATATCAAATTTCTGAAAAAATTAGTCTTTGAAAGTTCTCGATTTGATACAGTCAGAAGCTTGCCTTGAAGTCAATTTTTTTATCTCTCAAAGACTTCGTATGCTCTTAAAGCCTTTTTCGATATTCCTATTGTATTCCAATTTTTAACGAAAAAATCTTTAAAAAAACCACCAAATATATACATACTTAATAAAAGAAACGAATACAAATCGGACTTTGATACATGATTTTTTGTCAAATATTATAGCAAAAAAATTATTAATTTATTTTAATTATTTAAAGTTCTCTATTTAGCTTTTGCAAGATTTGTTGCCCTTAAAACTTTTTAATGGCCAAGAAAAGTGTTTTAAGTTATTGGTTGCAATTGTCTTAATAATAGTTATTTACTGAATAAATAGACAAGCTAAAGTTATTTTCTTTTTGTTCACTGTTCTTATGGTAAAAAGCATTGCTATTATGCAAAACAATTTTCTGTAAATTAGAGTTTTCATTAAAGCTCTTTTGATTGATAACATTTGTTTATTTGTTAAATTAGCCGTTTTACACTTTTTTCTTCTCTATAATGAAACAAAAAAATTGAAAAACCTTTTGATTAAAATAATTATTTACTTCACAAATAAATTAAGTCATTAATGAACATATGGAAATTGAGTAATAAATTTCAACTTAAAATGTTAAGCACATTAGTTTTTTTTCCTTTTATTATATTATTTATAAAAAAAACCAAAATGAAATTCTGAATTTTCAGTAATTAAGAGGCAACTTTTTCTATTACACAATTTCTTTAATTTCCCTCCATTAGACAACAAATTGATTACTTATGGTTTTTCTCTCATAAATACGTATATTTTTTAAAAAAACATATTTTCAACGCGCTATTTTATATTAATTACAGAAAACATAATTAATAATATGTAAAATATTCATTAAAAAACAATTCATAATTTATCATCAAAAATAAACAACAATTTAAATTAAACTTTAAGGGAATATGGGTTTGATATTTGATCTAAAAAATTCACTTACAATTTTTTCCAAAATAATTAATCAAAAATTTCATTTTTTTTTAAGAAATAAAAAATGGATTTTTGATTACTTTTTTTCAAAAAATTATTAAGAGAAAGAAAAACAATAGTTGATGCAGTTGTAAAATAAAAGTTAATTATTTTTTGAGCCAGAAACGAAAATAAGACATGTAAATTAAGTCAAATTTATGTTGATTAAAATTGTTAAATCACCCTTTGTAAGAAAAGAATCAATTGATCGATCGGCTTATTCTCAATATTGTCAATAAATTGGACTTTTTTCCCAAAGTAAATTGATCGTATTTTTTCTGTTTTTTATTTTTTTTAATTGAGTAAAATGTTGGCTTTCGATTTAATTCGAAAAAAAAAAAATTCTTCAGATTCTCCGTTAGATTTATCAATGTCACTATTATCGAGAGCATTTTCGAGATCGTCTCCGTCAACAACGGAGGATGAACATAAATCGGTTTCGGGCGATAGTTCGGTATCGTCTGCAGCCTCGACGCACAGCAGCGACAACCAAGACTCGTCTGCAATCTCACTACAAACGCCAAAGACTCGAACCCGTGAACGAGCCCTTTTACCATGCGGCGTCTGTTCGAAAGCCTTCGACAGACCGTCTCTCCTAAAGCGCCATATGAGAACTCATACAGGTTTTTTCTTCTTGCTTCCAAGCTTGCAATTTTATTCTACATTTGAACATTTCTCGCACACAGGCGAAAAACCGCATGTCTGTTTGGTTTGCGGTAAAGGCTTCAGTACCTCTTCTTCGTTAAATACCCATCGAAGAATACACAGTGGTGAAAAACCACACCAATGTCCAGTCTGTATGAAGAGATTTACTGCATCCAGTAATCTATACTACCACAGAATGACACATATAAAAGTAAGCACATTTTTAATTTATTATTCATTAATAAAGTTTTTTAAATGACTAAATGGTATCCAAATAATCTAATGAGATTTTCATTGCTACCCAGATCATAATTTCAGTTATGTTAATGTTTCAGAACGTTAGTTATAAGTTACTTTGCTATGAGAACTGTTGAGTGTAACTTTTATACATCATAAAATATAAAATCAAATACTGATATGTGCATTCGGGAATTTGGGCCCAAATGTAAAAAGTGTAAATTTTTTGAGTAATTTGATTCCTGTTCAATTATTTTTTAGTTTTTACATGAACACCTTTTTTTTCATCCTTCTTTTAGAAGGATTTTTCTAGTATAAAAAACACCTATTTTTTTATTCTGTGAGAAAATGAAATGAAGTTTTGTCTGTTTCAAAGTTGAATTGTATAATGCAAAACTTACATTACATTGACTCTAGACTACACTAATTTCACACTACACCAATTCTACACTGGATCGAACCCCTGAATCCAACTGATAACTATAGAAATGTTTAGCCTGTACTTTAATGCTCAACTTGAAAAATAAATTGTCTAGTATTACCTACTTGAAATGATAAAATGATAATTTTAAAATATTTTATAAATTTATGCAGTAAGGAAGTTAATATCTGTGCATGAAAGAATATAATGTTAATTTCCATGTATTAAATATATACTTTACTCTATGAGTTCCTATCTGATTACAGTGTCAATAGGCAAATATTTATAAAACTTTGTAAGTTTTTTTTTATTTTATTTAAAAGCTAAAAGTAAAATTATATAAACAAAGCAATTATCCAACTAATGTAGAAAATCATATATTTATACTGAAAGTTTTAGGCAGTTAAACTAATTTGAAATTGAAAAAGGTACTGCCGGAAATAAAGACGAAAAATCTTGGTCAGTGAACGACTTTCAATTGAATTCCATTATTAAAAAGTCATTAAAAAAGATTTTTTCGCAACATATGTTAAAAGCGCTTTGCATTTATCCTCTTATTTTTTTTCCAAGACGTAATTACAATAATGATCTTAATTTTTATTTCGTTTACGTTCTGAAATTGTTCAGACATATGGATAATGAAAGTTTTGGCATGTAATAAAGCAGAAAATCATTATGTACATTCATTAAAAATATATTTGTCGAATGCATATATAAGAAATTTTTATTTACTTCTTTGCAGTAAAATGTATGAAAAACTTATTTTAATGTAATTGCGAATAAAAAGTGAGAAACATTTATCTTAATCATCGTACGTTTGAAATGAGACTATATCCTGTCATAACTCATTAATATACGGATTATTTCCGACTAATTTTTCTTACCTTTCATTTGATTAAAATTATTACTTTTTAATATTTATAACACACACACATAGAAATATTATTTATTTTCTAAAAAGGCTTCAAGTTATATTTATTCTGCATATAATGAAATTATGCTTAAAAAAATCAGTAATAGTTTAAAAATAATTTTGTATTTTTTAAAAAAATTTAGAACCTTGCGCTATTAACGTTCAAATCGATTAAAATTTTGAATCCGAAAATTCATATATGTGTATTTTAATGTAAAACGTTTTTTTTTTAAATAAACAACTAATTTTCATGGAAACTTTAATATTTTCTTTTGAAATTCAGTCAAATTTAATTTTTAACTTTTTTGATACTTAAAAAGAAACAGTCTTTAAAAAGATCTCTAAATTTATTTAAGGAAAATTTTAGACAATATAAGTTTCATAGGGCTGCTGTTAAGAAGTTAATGGTGGAATTTTTCTAAAATTATTAAAAGTTGTGTTTTATTTAGACTTCTTATGACTTTGATGCGAAAAATGTATCATATAAAAACACGCGTGAGGTGGATATCTTAAAATTGGGGTGGAGTCAATTAAATTCTTATAAATGACATTTGTTAATTTTTTTCTTAGTTCAGTAAAAAAAACATGGATTTTCCTTAAAGTGAGGTTGAAAGCTAAAAAAGTAAACTTGGAATATTGAAAAAATACAATTTCTACATTTTGAAAACATCATATATGTATATATATCCATAAGTTGTGTGTGTTAGACCCTTAATAACTCAAGAACGGCTCAACTGATTTTGATAATTTTTGTTTTATTGTAATTGCCTGTAACACGTGACTGACATAGGCTATTAAAAATGAAGCTTTGAACTAATCATAACTGGTACTAAGGAGTTGAAACTAATAAGAAAACGTCTCAAAGCGTTCAATTCCGGATGTTTTTAAAGTGCTTTTATTCGATAATGCATGTCTCCATATTGACAAAAATATATGTCATTTGTCTCCTAATTCATTGGGAGTTAAATTATATTGAACATTTCCAAAATATAAAAACTCATATACTGAAGAAGCTATTGGTTCTATTAAAAAATGACTTTTGTAAAAATCTTATGTAGGACATAAATATCTACAAAAAACTTATATAAAACTTTTAGATTGGAGCATTACTTTGGTGTCAATTGCTAAAACAACTGTAATTTTTTCTTTAATAATAATAACTATTTTTGCTGCACATATGAATTTTTTTATATGTTTAAAACAATTACAATTAAACGGTTTGATAATTATATTAATTTAATTGCCACTATTCTACTAAATATTTAATGTAATTTTAACATTAATAGAATGTTACCAAATTTGATTTTTGAATTAAATATTTAGTTTTTTTCTATTGGTAAAATCACTTATTTTTTTTTTTTAATTTATAAAATGAATATTTTCAAACATTAGATTTTTTACCAAGTAAATATTGAAGACTTTAAGTATATAACGAATAATTTATTATTAAAACAAATTGTATAAAAGCTTGTTGACTATTTAATAAAATGATGCTACACAATGATTTTAAAATATTAAAAACCGTTTTAAATTGTTTGACCCGATGTGGTTTTTAAATATATATATAATGTCTTATTTTCTACACTATTTTTCAAAATACAATTCCACATAAACGAATATATATTCAAAAATCTCTATTTTATATATTGCCTATCGAAGTTTTTATTTTCGACACGATTAAATCATAATTCAAATTACGCTTATTACTTTATCCATTTATAACATTTTTAGAAACGGTATAGTGATTGCTAAACCTTACTTATTTAAATAAAAGTACATGTTTTAGAAAATATTAAGAAATATCTAATATATATTTTTTGTAATTAGCAACTCAAAAAGTAGCGTCATAAAATTGGTATATTATTATTAAGAGAAATATAAATTTTTATGCAAATTTATAATCGTAATTTTTATTACACTTTTTAAGAAAATCAGAATAAACGGGTATTTTTTTTTAATGTAATATAAATCATAATATTCGTTAAAAGTAATTATTTTTTTCCTATGTACAAACAACTTAATTTCGTATCTTGGAAATTATTATTTTGATTATGTTTATTAATAAAGAATAAAAATGAAACGAACTCAGATATAATTAAAAAAGTGTAGACCAGAGGCATTAATGTTATTACCTTTGAACAAATTACATTAGATTTTCATATTTAAATATGATTATCGTTTTTTAATATTCTCAATGTTTTTTCTTTAATATACACATAATACGTGTACCTTATTATTCATGTGTTGACCACTAGACTTTTTCGTGGGAATCGTGTTTAAGACTTTATGGTTCGCTGGACTAAGACTTTGTGAAACTGTTTGTGTAACGAACAGTTCCCAAGGGTTACTCAATTGTTTTATGTATCCTTGAAACAATCTAGCTTCCTTCCTTACGTTCAATATTTTTATATTTTGTAAAAAACAATAAGATACGTTAAAGAATTGGTGGAGTAATATTTAGATTCGTTAACTGACTTTTAAATTATTAATATCACATCTAACATTTTCAATTCGTTGTGCAACTTTTTTCAAATAGATTTAATTCACCTAAAAAAACTTAAAAAGTAATGAAGTGTAATAACAATAATACTTAGAAAAAAAATCTGTTAATTATTAGAATATTAACACTTTTTTTCTCTCTGTATAGCATTTAAGATTTCAGTTACAGCTATTAAATTGAAATCTTATTTGTATAATAATTCTAAAATTATTAATCTATTTTTTGACTTGTTCATTATCACTGATTTAAAATTTCATTTTTCTGCATAATAATTAGAAGCATAAAATGTTTTTTTTCATTTTTTTAAAAAAAAAAGAAATTCATTTAATTATTATTCCAGTGTATAAGCCGTGTATTTAAAATTCGTATCTGAAAGGTGTCAGAAATAATTACGATTATGAACCTTTTCTTTCTCAACAACAACTATGAGCATATGAAACAAAAAGCACTTTTCTTTTAACTACTATTTTCTTACTTAAAAGGTAAGAGAAAAGTCAAAAATTTTTTGAAAAAACAATAGATACAGGTGAAAAAAGTAGCTCGGATTTACCTACTGGCTTTTAACTGCCATAATTCACTTCCTTTACTCTAAACAGATTTTTCACTTCCTTTCCATTCTCGATACAGTAATTACAACTTTTTCCATAAAAAAATGTACAGTTGATGTTTTTATCTTTTTATAAATGACTTTTTTTATTATTTTCTCAAACATTAAGGTTTTATTCTTAATGTTTTGAGCGTTTTTTAAGTGCTCTTCAAAATAAGTAATGCGAAAATTCTCTTTTATAATAAAAATACATTATTAATTAGTAATTTGTATAAATAGTTTCAACGTTTTTACACAGTGTACCAGTTTAGATTAAGGCTTAAAATTCATTCCGATCTTTTCTCAGATATGTAAAATTACTCTTAATGTTCTTAAACTATGTTTTTAAAAAAGTAGTGGAAATGCATTATTTAAATACACGTTCACTAAAAAAACGTTTACTAAAAAGTCTACGAAGTAGAAATATTCTCTTTTTTTTAGTTTTTTGTTACTTTAAAAAAACTTTTTTTTAAATATAGTAAGTGCCTAGCAATTAGGGCTAAATACTAATTAGCTGCTCTATTTTTTTGTGGAAAATAAAATTGAAGTTTCAAAATTTAGAAAAAGGCGCATTGCTTGGTGTTTTCTACCACTGTTTTCTTTATAATTCAAGAACCTCTCAAAATTATTGTATGAAATTTTGCACCGTTATTAAGCAACCTTTTCTGATTTATTTGATACTAATTTTAGTTTATTAGGCCTTTTCGTTTGGAAAATAAAAACTTTCAAATTTAAAAAATCGTTTTCCCGTTCCAAAATAGTGCCAGTAGGGGACCAAAAACAACCTTTCTTTTCTGTCATCACTAATTGAATACTAACAGATTTTAAGCATTTGGTTTTTGGAGAAAAAAAAGCTGAAATTTGTTCCTCAATGTATAATGACCACTACAAATCAGATTTTCCGAAATTACCTATTCGTTTTTGAATAAATATTAAAATTAAGCACATAAATAAATCAAAGTTCAAAACTATATGATTAAAATTGATTAAGCTTAAAACTTATTCATACATATGGTATAAACAAGTCACCAAAATTATACACTTGGGCAGTCAAAAGTACACAGATTTTACCAGTTTGTTTATCATTTCTCGTAGGCGTATATACATTGTTTCTTGCTTGTATTGACGAGTCTATTTTTAAAACTCTCCCTCTCCCCTATGAAGCGGGGACCAATTGTTAGGAAGCACTAATTTACACTCCAGGTCCGTGTAGTAAACATTTTTAAGAATATAAACATACTAAGTAAAGAGTGAAATAGTATTACATTAAAAAAAATCATTTCATTTTAACAATCCTCTGTAATTTGTTTCATTAGATATACTTGTAAAAAAAGAATGTAGACCAGTGTTTCCCAATGTGGGACCTACGCCCCAAGGAGGGGGGATTCGATAGTTAAAGGGAGCAATTCAAAAATTGACTCCAACCATTTTAAATCCTTTGTTCCGAACAATTTGAAAACAATGCTAAGTATCGTTGTCAAATTCAACAAAAAAAGTAAATTGAAAAAAAAAAACGCTGTAAATAATTGTTAGATATAATTTCGTTTATCGTTACTAAAATATCAACTGGGCGATTAGAGTTTTCAAATAAACTTTGTCGGAGTTTTCGAGAGATATATCAGTATGGGGGGGGGGCATAAAAATTCTAGAAATTTTAAGGTGGGGCATGGGAAACAAAAGTTCAAATTTTTCATCCGATACAGATCGAATAATCAGTTAATTTTAATTTATGATGTTAATAAGAGTATATACTCAAGTTTAATAGCAAAATTACTATATTTTCCGTTATTTCCTATTAAAAAATTCAAATAGTATTTGTTTTTATTTTTAACTTTGTGGAATAAGAAACAGCAAAAAATACGTTTTTCAGTAATGTTTACGTTGTTTACAATTTATTCAAATATGTTTTTAAACAGTTTCAATTATATTTAACGATATCGGTTTAAAACATATAAATTGAATTTTGTATTGTTTTTTGCAATTATTTTGATAATTTCAAAATCGTAACTTTAATAGACTATAATCTATGATTTTTTTAAGTTTAAAAAGTACAATTTTTCTTCATTCTCAAAAACATTGTGGAGTTATAGGTTTTTGTTTCACTTTAAACTATCTGTTCGATTTCAGTAGCTTGAAATATAAAAATTGAGATGTGAAATTTTATTTATTTAGAAAAATTTAAAAATTATTTATAGGTAAAAATAAATATTATTGTAGATTTTCTAAAAGATAGAAATCTACCTTCTATTTTTTTTTAATTTTAAAAAATTGGAGATGTAAAACAAAAGTATTTTAAGTCTTTACATTTCACCTTAAGTTAACTAAAAATTTACACTAATACGTTTCTGTTTATATTAGAATTTACTTCTTTGAAAACGCAGTCAATATGAAATTATTTGAGAAAATTTTTGCAATTTTTAAAAAAATTTAAGCCTTCTTTTTACAATTACATCGCATGAGGAATGTAAAAGTATGTAGTCTTGAAGTTCTTGTTTTCTTTTTAATTGAATTTAAAATCATTTCATAAAAAGTCGTAAAGCAGCACATTGTGAAAATGATATGTAAAACTTTTCCGTCCAAAGAAGCGTTTTTTATGACAATGGTCTAAGAATGTTTTTAGTTTTTTTTACGACCGAAGTGGTTATATACGACAATTTTCTAGTGTAAGAGTTTAAATAAAGTAATTGCAAAAGAGAAGAGTTAGGAAGACATGTTTAAGTAATCATTATTTCTTTTTTCAACTTATTGAAAAAAAAAAGTGAAATTTCAATATTCTTTACTGCAGTTCGCTTTTTTTCAAAAATAAATCTTACAATTTTAATACTTTTCAATGGCTATAATAAAATTTAAATTAAAAAATATACTTCATAAAACATTATACAGTTCTAAATGTTATTTAAGTATTCAAAATTACGGTTTTTTTGGTTTTTTTTACTTCTTTTGATGAAATAATTTTTGATATAACTTTTTTTTAAAGAAGGATCAATATCTTGTGATTTTTGAAATGATATTTTCTATATAATTTATACAATTATGTACGTGTTTTTAATATGAGAACATCTCTTGAAATTATCTAATGCTATTTTTTAATTAAAAAAAAAGTTTACTGACAAAAAAATTTGAAGAAATTATTAGCACATTTATTTTGTAATAAAGTTTTTTATTTCATGCATTTTATAAAGTATAATCTTTTAGAAAAAATATTACTAGAAAAAAATTAGTTGTCGTTTGATGGAACAGAAATTTAATTTAAATTTTTAGAAAAAGCAATAAAAATCAAGTGTTAAAAAATTTAATGGTCTTAATAATTTATTCTTATTTTACGATTCAAGGATAAGCCACATAAATGCGGCCTATGCAGTAAATCATTCCCGACTCCTGGTGATCTTCGGTCACACATGTATGTACATTCAGGATCATGGCCTTTCAAATGCCATATATGTAATAGAGGCTTTTCAAAACATACCAATTTGAAAAACCATCTTTTTCTTCATACTGGTAAGTGTTAAAAGAAACTTCTCATTCAAAACTCTCTTGGTATCAATATAAGTATAAGTTATTATTTTCGAAAATTGACATTGAAATTCGAGCCTGGAGCGTTTTTACATTCTACTTTATAAAGTATAGCAGTATAATTTTTTACTCGAAAATTACTAGTAGCCATATGCACTTTATTCGTTTCGACTAAAACGAACTTGAAATACGCGTAATTGTTGTTGAATTATCTGAATAACCACCAGAAGCTGCAACAGCAGCGATATAAAAAAAGTAATAACAAGTTGTGATTATATGGTCGATTCACGCGTGACTTAACTATAATATCTAATTATTTGTTGCTTCAATTTTTTCCAACTTCTTATTGATATGCAATACACGTACATACATTTCGATTTTCTTGTGCCGTTTAATTATCTTTCGCGAAATATTATTTTTTTTTTAATACTCAAGCAAAATGTATACAATTCTTTCTCTCTTAAATTCTACACAAACCGCATGATTCATGTGTACACTTTAAACCGGTGATTATTGCTTGCCAAAATCGCGTAACTTACGCGATTTTTACGCGCACAGTTAAAATGACAGTACCTTGAACGTATTATTATTATTTTGGTCTTTTTTCTTTTCTTTAAATTAATGAACAGTTTTGTAATACGTAAGAAACGTATTTTGCATATAAAATTATACGCGTAAAATCATGCAAACTATAAAAATCAATAGCTATTTTACAGTTTTAATCGGTTACTAGCTATATGCAAGACTACTTTATCTTACGTAATAAACGTTTTTGAAAAAATGCAGTAGGCGCTATCTGTAAAAAAAGAATCTAAAATTAATATTATTATTTCTTAATTCAAACTTAACATTAAATATTTTATGATGAGAATTTTAAATATTAGTATAATGCTTTAGTAAAAGAAAACTATTACGTTTCGCCAAAAAATGTTTAAAATATGTCCACTCTCAGCCACCAAAGTTTTTTTTCCGTTCTGGTTGTATATAAACACTTAGCTACTATACAACAAGGAGTCATATAGATCCTATACAGCTAAAAATTACAAAAAAGTTACTCATTCTTATTTAGCCATTGTAATCTTTCGTGTTATGTTAATTCCAAATTTAATACATCCAAAAAGAATTATATAACATAAGTTTGGATAGAATTAAATAATATACGGAATATGTATGTATGGATGTAAAGGCAACCCCTGTGGAACATAAGAAGTAAAAAAATCAGTTTATACCTTTTTATTGTTATAATACACCCTTATTTAACTAAATCTTTTATTTGCAATTTTTACAGTTTTAAAAAACAGGGATTTTAAAAGGGTATTATTGACAGAAAATAAAAAAAGCTAGCTATAAAATTTTAACATTTTTTATATAACAAAAATTAGCATTAACGACTAATGATGTTAAAAAGAACTTTTATTTACACCATACGTTGTTTCTTTTAGTTATCTGAATGAAAAATCATTGGTGCTCTTTGCGTTTAAAAGATCAAGTGAAAATTAAGCAGCTTATTTTGTTCTAAATTTAAAAACTTTTAAGGGCTTATTATTGTTACAATAATATGTCCACTTTTGTTGTCATAATAAGCTTTTTATATGAATCACGTTTAGATCAAAAATAAACCAGTCCGTAAAACAATATTAGGAGTAATAGCGAATTAAGCATGGTAAAGTGGCCCACCAATATTTACTATGGTAACTTGCTCCTTCATTAATATTCACACTAAACATGATACGTAAAAAATATATGGCAACACTGTAGTGATCATCATTACTCAACCGCAAAACGCGGGTGAATACTATTCTACATTACTCAAAAAGTGTTAAACTCATAAATTAATGAATGCAGTGTCTATATTATTATATGAATAAAGCACTTAAATATTCTAAACGTATAACTATTTTTTAACGTTTTATCTTTAAACTACCACTAAGACTATAGTACAATAAAGGAACCCCAAAATTACAGATAAATATTTATAAGATTAAAATTACATCAAAGTCAATATTCCAAAATATTTTTTATTTGCAATTATTATTTTCGAAAAAGGTGAACAAATATTTCTCTTGGACTTTTAATTTTCTTTTTCTATTAAAATATTAGGGTAAAATTTAGACATTTGTAAAAAAAGTTAAAAAATATGTATTAAGTAATTCATATTATTCTCAATACTATTTGAAAGCAAAAAATAGTGTTCTAACGACAAAAAGGGGCTAAGATAAGTAAGTTTTTTCATATTCATGTAAGAAAAAATTTTATAAAAAAGAAAAAAAATAATATGGTAATTATGTTACATATTTTATTGTAAAAGTACTTTAATATTAATTTTGTTTTCATTCTTATAGTAAAATTTTTCGTCTTTTAAAAACAATCAAATTGGTTTCTCAACTTTAAACGATTTTAAACTTGCTTGGCACTGAGGGCGCTTTACAAGCCACAAATGAATTAATTTATTAAGCTAAAAAAAAGTTCAAGTTAACCCTATATCGAATTAAAAATTAACGAGCGTGAAATTGTTTACAGTAATTAGAGTTCTTTTTCAAATTATTAAGTGACGAAAAAAGATTGCTTTTTCGCTTCAATACCTTTAAGTGTTTTTTTAACTTGAAATTGAAGTAACAAAAACATTAAAATACTGGAACATCAATAAATTATTAGAATTCAGACTAAGATTATAAAGAAAAAAAATAATAATAAGAAAAATGAATTATCATTTTCGAGTTAATTAAAGGGGTTGGATTTGAGCTTCTGAAAAAATTCAGTATATATTTTTTAATTTTCGATCCCGAGAAAAAAGATGTTATAAGACTTAGAAAATTGTTTTGAAAGGTATGCTCACTAGAAATTTTATAATAAATTTTCTACCCGGGCTGCTCTTCATCAAACTATTTTCTTTATTACCTTGCTGTAGATGATTTTAAAACAATTTTATTTACTTTTAATTGAAATTTATGGTACACAATTTCATATTAGCAAGAATTTTTCTACGGTTTGATTTTCTACTTTTTATTTTACATAAAATTAATTTTATTAAAAAAATCTTTGAGATTGTAAGATAAATGATTTTTTATCATTTTTCAAAGATTCAAGACTATAAACTTACTTGTTCTTTTACTTCAATTTATTCTTCATTGAACAAGACTCTTACATGTTTTTAAATATGGTAAAATCATGGTAATTTTTTTATCTAAAAAAAAGTAAAATTAAGAATATAAAAGTTGAAGTAAGCAGAAAACAGAAGCGATAAATGCAATAACTCATCAAATGCTTTATCAAGATTCACATTACAATTTATTAATTTTATAAATTTATCGCGCATTACGCAAAATTAAAATTTTAAGGTTTGCAACATTTTTATTTTTTTCCAAAATACTCTGTGTTATAAGAATAGCTATCAAATATGTGTATAAATTTGTTAAGTTCACTTAGTAATAAATTTTACTTTGATTTAGATATAATGAAACTTTGATTTTTATAAACTTTAAATTCAGATTCTTTACATCAAGGAGTCTAATT
>AGDA01055861.1:0-38158 GCA_000281935.1 Mengenilla moldrzyki | reverse complement strand
ATATACCGGAATTCGCACAAAATTTACATGTTTCAACGTTATACCATGATTTAGAGAAATCGAAACACTCGGCTGAGAGTTGGCGAAAATTCTTAAATGATAATTATGCGTTGAAAACACATTTAAGTTCAATAACGGATGAACTGTCTTATCGAATGTTAGTGCCAATCGCATCTTCATCAAAAGCGTTTATGAAGGGGTCCATGATACACACCAATGAGTTAATGGTTAGTTTAGGGGATTCTTGGTTTGTGAAACGAACAGCGAAACAAACAATTGATATCTGTGATAGACGAATTCGGAAAGCACAAGAAATAATTGAACGGTTCGAAAAAGAAGCTAAATTAATCCAAGATAGATTATATTTCACAAACGAATGCGACGATAAAAATTTGGTCGATATTACTGAGCCATATGACGAAGAAGCTGAAAAAGAATGGCGTGAAAGGCATAAGATCAGCGTCAAGAAAGAAAAGGAACTTCACAATAAAGCGAACTCATGAATATTTCGAAGAGTTTTTAACAGTACTCTGCTGTGTCCATAATATACTTTTTAAAAAGTTCCTTTTTTCTATATAAATCAATAAAAATAATATTAAATTTGTAAACAATGAGTAAACATTTAACTGTAGATAAATTCTTGATTTCAGTAAAAAAAAACTAAATTTCATTTATCACACAGATTACACTTAAGTACAAATACCTTCGTTACGGTTCTTATTTATCAGTTTTATTTTAAGCACTTCATATGTTAATTCCACAAAGAAAAATTTAAAATAGAAAAATATTTAATACATTTAATCCAATCAACTGTTTTTGAGTTAAATCAGGGCTTATGTCGTCCGAATGTTGAATCTTATAGCTCATCCACATATGAAATATCTCAAATAGCACATATTGGTTTTAAATCAATGCAATTGATTAAGCGCATTTTAATGACAAATATTTGAAAGCTACTATTAAATTTTTATTTTACTATAACAAAAGTACATAATTATTTTTTTTTATACGTATGTAATTTCATTTGCGATTTCATACAGAAAACGAAATCTAAGCTTTTAATTTTTCCTCAAAAAAACTTGTGTAGATGTTGCAATTCTTTATTTCTAAACTTTTTTAATAATTGAAAAAAAATTTATATGTTGTTTGTAACAATCATAAATGACGAAAGCACTTTATGAAGAACTTAAATACCTTTTATTTTTATTCTTTCAATTACATTGCTGAAATCGAACATAATGTAGCAACTTCGTACAGCAACACAATAAGAAAACTTAAGCACTCGAAATAATCAAATGTTAATTAGAAAACCAATTCTGTTTCATCCTCATTGCTAAGAATAACTTTTAAGGTCGACGTTGTAAAACGGAAACGAAAATGTTTAATAACTCGTAGAGCGTTAGTAGAAACTTCGAAATTCATTTCTGCTTTTCAACCGAAACATTGGATTTCTGAAAGCGTTCAACAACTTCACGATTTTTGAACAAGTTACGAGAGAAAATACGTATTAAAAAAACATTTTCAATTTTTTCATTAAATAAATAATGTATTAATTGTAAAAAGCTATGAACAATTAAATTTTAAAAGAAAGTCACAAATCTTATATTATGTACATATTTTATCAAAAAATTCTCTTTAATTTTTCCAAATGTTAAAATTTTTTCTTGAAATACGCACTTTCAAAGTTATCACTGGTATAATTTTCGCCAAATACAAACAATAAACACACAGATACGTATTTCAATAAGATTAAACGACATTACTTAATTTTTAAATAACAAAAAAATTGACATTTCAAATAAAACATTTTTCCCTTTCACGAAAAAATTAAAGAGAAAAACTTGTAACATTTATTCCATTATTGTTACTATTATTTCAAATAAAAATTGGAGGTACAAAACTTTATTGTCTAGATATGTATCAGTGAAATCGTTAACAAAATCAAACACTTCTCTTTGAAAATTTAAAATTTTGCTTCTAAAAAAGCCTTAATTCTTGCACAGGACAGTATAAGCGATCTAAAAAATTTTTTTAAAAAATAAAGGGGAAATCATATTACTCGCTTCTAAATAAATAGTCGTATAAAATTTGTCACAGCCTAAATTTTTCCCATCTCCATAAGAAAAATAATTTATTGAAAATAGTTGTCCAAAAAAGACAACCGAAACTTTCTCTAAATTTTTTTGACCTTTCTCTCCATAAAAGTAACTGCATTCTTAAAGCGATCTTTTAACATATAATGATTATTGATGACCAATAATTGAAATTTTGTAATAATTTGGCACAAGTAATCATTATTATGAATTGTAAATTTAAATATCTTTGATAATTATTGTTGTAAGTGATCCAAGTACAAGTAAAAAATACCTAAGAAATTTTGCAAAAGAGTAAAAAACAATTCATGGCCGTAACGAGTTGCTTAACAATAGCAAAAAAATTTCGGGTACTTTTTCGAATTGCAAAAAACAAACTCGAACACCTTGGCTTTTTTCGGTTTGCAAATGCAACTTTTACTCAATTTTTTTTTTTGAATTAAATGAACGACTTTTCTTAATAATAATGATTTGATAAGAATCTTTAGTAAATGAAAGTTTTAGTATTGCATAAAAATTTCACTTTTAAAAAAATATCCGATCAAAAGATAACAAAATATTTCGAAATTTTAATTTTTTTTGATGATTAATGTATAATTTTTATGTATTATTTTTAAGCGAAGAAGTTTTTTTGGCCGAGTGAACAAAGCTTTATTTTCGATTGTGTTTTTTAAAGTTCAAAAATCTTTATTTGTAGAGTAAAAAAAGAAATTTAAAAAAATTAACGAGTAAACATTATTCCCCTTATCAAAAACCAAATACATGAGTACATACAAAAAAAAGTTACCCACATATAAAGATAAATGTTCAATAAAAAAAAAAATTAAATAAATTAAGCGTATAATTTTTTTGTTCTTGTATACTTATTCATTTTGAAATTTTGTACTCATCAACCAAAAAACTACATATTGTAATAAAGGAAATGACATCTAGAGGTTTTGATTAAGGCTTTCTCATATTTATCAAAAGAAGTTAATAAAAACGTTAACACAGACTCTCTTCCCATTTGCCATACTCTTATTAACAGTCAACAAAATTTTCACTATTGTAAAAAAATAATTTTGGCAAACAATCAAACTGAAAACGATTTTCTAAAAGATTCGAAACAGTTTTTAAAGAATTCAAATTTTTTTGTTAACTTTATGTAAAGAAAAAAATCAATGCGATAATACAAAAAAACATTGTGCACTGTTTTTCTCAATTTGGACAATAATTAAAACAAAAGTCCACATAATGGACGTCGGTTTCTTTTTTTTTAAAAAAATTTGGTTTCTTCCTCTTCAATTTCGTAACCAAAAAAAATCATCATTAAAAAATATTTAACAAATAACTTATAATTATCCAAAAATATAAAATGACTAGAAGAAATAGAACTTCGGTATTTTTTCTTGCTTTTATAATTTGTGTGTTTACTATTTTTCGAAATTTGAAATTTGATGCTCGTCTTTCAGTACTTTAGGATGTTATTTTGCTGTAACAACTCCGTTGTTACATGATAGTTGGAATAGACTTAGTGTTTGGCATCAACTCATTAAGACACGAGCAATATTTAAAAAGCCACATCCACTTAACAACGATTTCTGTGCCCGTTGCATCTGAAAACACGAACAGCAGCCGAAATTTCTTTTCTGCAAACGACACAAATGGTTAAATAAGGAGCGCATTTCGCACAGGCCACGACGTGCCCACATGGTATAAAGGCCACTTGTGTCTGCTCAGAATAGCAAATTCTGCACAGAAGGCTGTCTTCGGTTTCTTTATCCGCACCATCATCGGCACCGACTTGACAACTACTACTGGCCCTACAGCCGCTGTTGCTGTCAGCATTTCCGCTAGTATAATCGGTAGCGATCTCACTGATTTTACTCGTAGTTCTTTGGTAAAGGCTGTCAGCACCAATACCACCACCACGCATTCGATTTAACAACTTGCAACAACTGCTTCCTTTGCCAACATCATCGTTGTTGTTATTGTTGTTGCTGTTGTGATTAACATTTTGCGAACTTTTCGACAAATTACAGCTTATTTCAGATATCCTTTTTGAATTGATGATCGGCCTATCGGCACTACAAACATTTTTAACATAATCATGGCCTTTAACAATCAACAAATAACTACACTTCGAGAACCATTTTGCATGAAGATGCCACGGATCGTCCTCAGGTTCCCAGTCTTTGAGTCCGCCACCACACGAAAAACAAATCACTTTATCACCCTGACCTGTAATTTAAAATGCCATATGAAATAAATAAAATTACAGTCGACGAATAGTATATAAATTCGAAATCGGTTTATTTGCGCTTGTTGAGCAATAACGAAATAAACCACTTGATAACACGCGTGCAGAGTTTAATCACCGTTTAAAAAACATTTTGTTTTTCTATCGTAAACAAGTAAAAACCTTAAGTTTTCTGCCTCTCTTCTGACAATCACAATTTAATCTTTTTGATATAAAAATGACATTTAACATATTCTTTGATAATATTAACCTTAAATATTTAAAATGTGTTTGATTCAAGTGTCATGATATTCATTTTATGCGTTCAATAGCTAACTATACTCTATTAACAATATGGGCAACTCGTGGCCCGCGGGCCAGTTTGGCCCGTGAGTTTTTTATTTGGCCCACAAAAGCTGTTGAAAATATTTTTCATAACATCAAATTGTCTAAGGGGGAAAATTCAATAATGAACTTGGCCGATTTTAACCCTTTCGTATTGGGCAATTTAAATACAATGCTAAGTTTCGGTTCCAAATATAGCAAAAAAAATAATAAATTAATTTAAAAAAAAGCTGTAAATAATTGTTATGTATGGCAAAATTTAACAAATTTTAAAGGTAATAATTTAATGAAATTGATTAACAGAGTGAAGAGACTTAAAAGTAATAATTTGATTCTACAGAGGAGATTTTTTAATGGTTGAAAAAGGAGATAAACATTTTCAAAAATTAAAAACCCAGTTTTTTGCAAATTTTTTTTTTGTTTTGGCTAAAAAAATATGCATTATTTATTATAAAATACATGGGTGGTTTTTTATGATGAGGACATGGGATATATTTCTTTAAAATTGAAAAAAGGCCATTTTTTTAAGGTTTAGTCATCATTTTAATTTAAAAAAATGCGTATTACATGAAACAAATTGCATGAGATTGCTTTTTAAGGTTGGAGCTGTTATTTGAAAATTAGGACTTTGAAATACGCATTGTTATAAGAGTGATATTATGGGCTTGTTTCAAAAGTGAACAGATCACTGATCGCTCACTGTTTTTCTTCTTTTTTTCCAAACCCCTTAATACTAGTTTAAAATTTACATATATTTCCTTCATTAGTAAAAGTTTCTTCACTTCAATATATAGATAAAAATCTTCTTCATACATTTCTTCAAAATTTACAAATTAAGCAATCAGTGATCTGCTCACTTTTGAAACAAGCCCTATGAAGTAAATACCATAAATTACTCAGATCGGCAACCGAAGAAACCAAACTGAATTCCCTAACATTTTCGGTTGGTATTGATACAATTAAAAGCGGAATTCTCTCTTTATAGAACAACATGCAATGTTTTCAACATAGGGGAAACAATTTGCGAAATGCTAAATTGATGTGATACTACTTTTTGCAATGAAAAAAGATAAGAGCGACAACTAGCCTTTCTGTAAATGATATTACCCATCTGCGTAATATGTGGTAAATATATTAACCTTTAATTTAGAACTATCCCTAGAAATCTGCGGTATTTAACTTAACTAGCTGGTTTTATACATAAGTAAAAAAAAAGCAAGATTTTTCATAATTTTTTGATGTATTTGTTTTCTCTTGAAAAACAGTTTTCATACGTGAAAATATTCATAAATGTTTATAATAATTACATCAATGACGTAATTACGTGCAAATAACATAAATAATGAAACAGATTACATTTACATAATGCACAATACAATTTGCAAAATTTAAGGTCATAAATGCGCTCTTTATGGAATTTAAGAAGCGGATGCGAAATCCACATATAGCTTATATGCATACGCTCACACACATCAAAACTATTCCAATGATTTTGAAGAAATCATTCGCCTACTGGATTATCTAAGGAATCAACATTTAGATTACAGCTTAAAATAAATTTTAAATCAGTTTTTATATTATGTAATCATTAAAATTTATAAAAACAATTATACGAAATATAATGTTTATTTCTTTCTGTGTGGTACTTTTCAATGATACTTGTAAAGAACATATAGCCGGAGTCTATTTGGACCCACCACACATGACAATTTAAGAATACATGATTCTGTTCAATCTAAGACAATATCATTCATTATAATATAATAAGAAATTCATATTTAGATGTTACGTTTAGGAATCTTATAACCACAAGAGCATAAATATTTCGAATCTCTATTTATAATAGAATATTTGTAAAAATCATTTTCCAAAAAATTAACGTTTCGAAATTTTTTGATACGCTTTACTATCATTAATTCCAATGTATAATTTATTTATTCAAACATCAAAACGCAACAGATACTCGTTTCTATAATTAAGAATTAACCTACATAAAATCGTATCTTTGAATGTAGTTAACATTTAAATTTCGATTGTTCAGTTATTTAGAAAATAAATAGTTTCAATGCGTGTTTCCTTCGTCAATTCACAGTATATACTTTAGTTATAAGAACGCTCCAAATTGCTTTATTAATCATTAAATTAAAAAAAAAAATCGTGCAATACTTAATATACAGTATAATTTTAAAAAAAATAAAAAATAATATTTATTATGCAAAAATCAATTTATAACGGAATATATGAACTCTTATAACGACCAAATATTTAAAAAATAATAAAATAAAATTAGATAACAATCTCAAATAAATGTTACTCAATTAAGTAAACGTATTGACATCATTAGCACCAGTTAAAAAATTTACTAAAACTTTTTACTAAAAAATACAAAAATTTCACAAGCATAAGTAAAAAATTTTCTTGGTGCAAATACTGTCAATAAGCTTACTAAAAATAGGTAGACTTTTCAGTGAGTGATGTGTTCAAAAAGTTTATTTTGATCACATAAATATTAGAAAAATGCCAAATTCGTTTTTATACAAATTATTCTTATTAAAGATTTTGTACTTTGTGCTTATTATTTGTCATTATTTAAAAATTATAAAATGAAAAACAAATTGTTTGAAAATCAGACAACTGTAGCTTTTTATAACGAAAATATTTTCATTACCGCTGTCTTCAATTCGAGTGTGAAAGGGTAAATTTGTGTGAAATATTGAACTCAACAAAAATGAAGGATACGAACCTTCATAAAAAAAACCAGCTTCAGCAAGGGCCTTTGGACGTTGTTTAATGCTACGTGGCCAATTAACAAAGGATTTAATACGGCTCTCTTCTGTACACATGTTCGGATACTGAGGACCAATAATAGGAATCATGTCTTTACTTTTTAACAAATTGTCGTTTAAACAACTGGAGTTCTCAAACACCGCGTTCGGCCGCACTTCGATGGCGTATAAACCGCAGTAGTCTTCACCAGAAGTCGTTTTAGAATAGTTATCGTGCGGTCGCAACTCGCCACTATTGCCGCTGACAGTGCTGCCACTATCATCATCCCCATCGGCGCCATCATCACAAATCGGCACGTTACCGACTGGTAAACCGCGCAGAAATGGACACCGTTCCGACCAACGTCTATGCTCATTCGGCACGTTATCCGTTTCTTCCCAGTGACTAATTTCAATTTTACAGAACGCACACTTCACATAGTCGCGTTTCTGCATATAGTAAAAGCCGCACTTCGCTAATTCCTTCGGCTCAATAAAATGGCACGGCCAATTCTGGAAGCTTTTTAGTCGATTGCGTTCTCGGCGCATATCGCAGTTCAACAGCGACGGCGTCGTCGTCGTCGTCGTCGAAACTTTCGCACGACCGGCATTTGACGAGGATACAGCGTCTGCATTATTTCGCAATAGTGGTGGTGACGGTGATGGTGACAATGATGGCGACAGCAACGGTGACGTTGATACAG
Source organism: Mengenilla moldrzyki (assembly GCA_000281935.1). Classification (NCBI taxonomy): domain Eukaryota; kingdom Metazoa; phylum Arthropoda; class Insecta; order Strepsiptera; family Mengenillidae; genus Mengenilla; species Mengenilla moldrzyki. The sequence continues at coordinate 30,033 of AGDA01055861.1, read as the reverse complement.
TTCCTGACGACACACTACTACTGTGGGTTCCAATACTGCTGGTGCTTGATTCGGACGTAGTACTAGTTGAAGCTAAAGCCGCTTGCGTGTTATCTAAGTTCGACACGGCTCCATTATCCGAATCGTTGCTTTCTTCAAAATTTGACGTTGTCGCTATTCTTATGCTATTCGTTTTTTTCCGTTTATATTGCTCTGTTGTTGGTAAAATTAACAGTTCAGTCATTTCGAATAAAAGTCGTCTTTAATTGACTATTTGCTAGAAAACGGAGAAAAACAAACATTAGTTAACATTGCTACACATTTATTAAAAATGCGATTTCTTAAGTTCTGATGTTCATTAAAAAGCTTTAAAGAAGCTAGCAGTTATACGTGAGGTCTGTTTCTTTTTTTAAAAACGTTAACCGCAAATCAACTTAAAAAGCGTACAATTTTCAAGTTGTCTTTAACTCGAAACCATTGAGGAAACAATTTTTTTCGTTGAAAAAACAAATTACAAGTCACGCACATATAATGTTCTTTAGAATACAGAATAAAATGCACATACATTATCACCAGTACTATATAACAGAAAGCTTTACGTTTCTTCCTTAGTTTTTCTATATATAAACAATACAAACTTAAGTCAATTGCAAGTGTAAAAACTTAATTAATAAATATCAATAAAGCCTAATCTTTTCAAATTAATCAAAGGCCACACGAACAATTTTTTTAAAATTCCAAACACTTTTCCCATAACATTAAACATAATAAAAAATTGTGAAAAGAAAAACACAAGTAATTTCTTAATTAAAATTATTGGTATTATTACCTTTTTTGACATTTCAATTTCTTAAAAATACCTTTCGAAAAACTTCTAATATAGAAAAAGAAAAATGCAATTTTCCGAAATGTTTTGACTAGAAAACCGCCTCTTTTTAATTCGATAAATATCAAAAAATAGAAAAATTATGAAAAATGTAATTGTTATTTTTCATGTTTATACATCGTGTTTCGAAACTGATTATTATTACAAAATTTATTGAAAATACTGTACGTAAAAAAAGGAACGTAGCCGAATTTATTAAACGAAAATAACTTGGCATTTTTTACGCTATAAAATTTTATTGAAAATTCTCTACTTAGGTCAATGACATCCGATGAGTTTCCCAGAGTTTTCCATAAATGAAAACAAAAAGAAATTACTTTGTTTAAAAAATTTCATTAAACGCGCGTTCACAATATAAAAAAAGTACACAGTCATGAACTGAACATAGTTCATGAAAATGTATTTATTATGATTAATAAAACTCAAAAAGTATAAAAAGAACAGTTCGCTTTTTTGTAACTTTTTTCTCGTCTAACCGAATAGAAATTTCATTTATCACACGCTTTTTTATACGCATAGAAAATTTTAAAAAATGGATAAGATCATAATTACGTTGAAATGAAGGAAATTTCATAAGATTTTTCTTCCTCAAGTCACTAAAATTAACGGTGTTCAATTTTAATTTTGGTAACAAAAATAGCCGAAAATACTGTTAACTATTGTATTCGAAATTATGCAGAACATACTTTTTGCTCTTGTGACTTGAAGAAGAAACATAGCTTAAAATTCCATAGACGTTTTTTGATCTTAGCACACAGAAAAAGCAATTTTAAATACCATCAAACTTTTATTTAGTAAAGTATTTTAGGCGTATTTTTTTGAATTTGACCAGTTACTTCTCTAACTGATTATATATGTCATTACTGTTGAAGAATTAAAAAACGGTACAAATGTTTTTTAGCTTGCAACGCTGAGAATAATTGAATAGGATTTTTTATTAAGAGGAAAAAAGGTAAAAAACGGAGTCATTCAACAATTTCAACATTCCAAAGAACAAGCTGTTGGCAACCTTCGCGTTGCAGACACTTTATCCCGCGACTCAAGTTCTACATTCCATACGTTCGCTCGATAGCCATCAATGACCGGAATAAAACAAATACCATTGCAGCCGTCGTCGTTATAAACGAATGGAACGCAAAGACCGTTAATCGTATGCGCGCTTGGCGCTTAAATTGTACCTTTAGCGCCCTGGAATGTTTTTCTCTTGATCGGCAGAGCTTTGCGCGTTTTATATTTATACATTATCAGACCAAGAGAGTGTAGATACTCTTAAAGGAGAACTGTGTTCCAATAGAAAAAGTTCGCCTTTGAAAGCGTGAGAGCGCTACGGATCCGTGAGAACGACCTACAGCGAAGCCGATGCTAAAGCTGATGTTCAAGTTGTGAAGCCCGAGTCGAGGCAGCAATCGTGTGTGCAGCATTGAAACAGAATAAAATTCCACCGCCTACAGGATCTTTTCTTAGGAATTTAAGTCGTCGTTGCGCTAAAACGTGCACTTCCTTCTTTAATTTTCAACGTTCTCAAGCTTCAATGAATTGTTCTCACAGCAAAAAAGAAACAAATTCCGAAACTTAAGAACAATTTTCCTTCAATTTTTTCTCTTCGAATATGAACTTTTTTATAATACATACATATATATATATATATGTTATTATTAAGTCGCAGGTAAACAAAATTCCTGAAATTCCAAGAACTGGAATTATAAAAAACTGTTTTGTACGATGATAAAAGAGAGAATGAAGAGAAAAAAGGTAGATTAGAGGAAAATGCCGGCATTATAGTGAAAAATAATTTTCTTTAAATAAAGCACACAATCAACGATATACGTGAAGAAAGTCGTATGTATATGAATACTTAAAAAAATAATTAAACAAATTTCATAACGTTTTCTTCAAAAAACGAAAACCAATATTTTCTTGGTAAAAGAAGTCATTAAAAAAACCAATTTTATACTACAATAAAATAATAAGTAATTAAAGGCAATTTCAACATTTTCCAACAAAAATGCCATTAGATACTGAAATTATAGGAAATGAAAACGGGAAAACTTTCAATACATAGACAAACACACAACATCGGTTTTTATTTGAAATAGCTAACTTTCCAAAATATAAAAAACGCACGAGCCAAATATGAAAAATTACGAGCCTAAATCGATTTTCCTTTAAAAAAAAACATAATTAACAACGTTCCCATTTAAAAACTCCAAAATAGATGAAGTTATGCATACATGAATACCGAACCCATTGTTTATTTTCAAGAATAAGCAACGTTATGCAAATTTTTTGCCCACATTTAGAAACTGCCCGAAAAAAAAACAAGGCGTTTCATTAAAATTTTATTTACGTCTTAAAAACGAGGATAAAATTATTAAACATTCCGTAGAAAATTAATTCTTCGAAAATAGCACTGACGTTAGTAGTTAGTAGTAGTCAAAAGGCATTTTAGCGAAACTAATTAAAGTTAAGGTCATGAGGATCGTAAATGCGCAAAATGTACACCAATATCGCTTAATAATAATAAATAAATAAAACGATAAAATTGCGGAATTATTGATCTCACAGTTGGTAAATTCACGGTATACTGGTTCGATTTTGTGTATTACTTAATTCCAATTTAGAGTATGTATAAAACATGACCTAAAATATCGCAACAGTAATAATAGTAATAATAAAAGTATTAGAGAAAAAACAGGGACGTATAACGCGAACATGCCACGAATACTCATTACATGTACGCACTTTCTTTTTTAAGAAATGTGATTTTATTCGAAAAGAATTCCATAAAAACGCATTTTCAATCATACGCCGTACCTATGAATGAACACTTCATAGCCATGACTCCAATACGGTGTTTTCTTCACGGGAAAATTGTTCAGCAATTTTCTTTTTTCTTGAGCGTACGAAGAGCTAAGCAAAAAATCGATTTACTCGAAAACGCAAAAATTGAACACGACAATTTCGAGGAAAACAACAAAACACGCACGAAAAACAATTACTATGTAACCTGGAGAATACTTTAAGTATACACTTTTTCTTAATATATGAAAAACTTAACTTTCTCAAGCACTCGGCAAACTTATTCAATTAATAATAATAAATAGACAAAAATAAAAATTAACAAATTGCTTTAACTACGCAGAAAACTCGTACACACTGAAAAGAATGTACTGCGTTTGCTGTGAAAATAGAGTTTTCGGGGAAAAAATAGGAACGAACGAACGAACGATGAAGATGACGGATGTGAGGAAAATCGAAGAGAGGGAACCCGCGATGTTTAGCAGAGTTTATGCGTTCCCGAAACTTCGAAAAGGGAGCCCGATGGATGCGTAGGAAAAGCTCAGGAAAAAGGGTCGAATGTCGAATTTCGAATGCGCAACGTGTACGATGTAAAGCCATAGAACGAGGGAAGAAAGCATTTCTTTCAATGGAAAACTACACTCTCTCCTTCGCTGTTTTTGCAAATCGATATAGTAGAATTTTTTTTATTACAAATTTACTACGTACGTAACTTACATAAAAATAAAATATAATTTAATATTATAACATAAAATTTCAAGCAGCTTTATAGTCTGTGAATTTATGGAACGTAGTATTTCGTTTTTTATAGCTTTAATTAAATTTAGCGTAAAGCACACGCAAATTTATCTAACCATTTGAATTTTTTATTCTGAAGCATCCCTATACATCTAAAACGTTCATTGCATTCTAAATTGTTTAGAAACAATGTTGTTTTTGTTTTAATTTTTCTTTATAATATCCATATTTCTCAGTTTTCAAAGTTGGTCTTTACTTAAACAATAATTATAAACTTCACAATACACTGTACAACACACTACACTAATTTTAATACATTTATTAAAATTCTTAGATAAAAATTACAACTGACTTTTACGTAGCTATCTACTTGAAATTGGGACAAGTAGACCTATATTATTAAAAGAGCATACGAATATACTTATTTTTAGCTATATAAACATACAAATATTAATTTCAAGTATATTTTTATTAAATCTTATGATATTTTTTTATAAAAATTTTTATTCGTATAACGTTTGTTATAGTAAGGCTCAGTTATTTTCCATCCATCCATTTTCAAGCCCGTTTTTCCTGTTCGGGTCACAGGGTCGCAATATTCAGAAGAGCCTTCCAGTGGGAACACTGGAAGGCTCAACTATTTTAAATAATTTAAATCATCAAAGTTACAAGTTAAATATCATTTACGTTTTCTATCTAAAATTTAAAATCCTAAAGTCTTCACCAGACAAAGTTTTCATAATTTTTATTAAATACACCTCTATTCGCATCAAATATGGAATTAATCAGAAAACGTCAATTTTTCTAAAAGTTAATTATAATAAATTTTGTGAAAATATTCGTATTTCTGAAAAAAAGAAACTTACAATATTGAAATGAATAAACAAATTTGAATTTTGGAAGTTTTGAAAAAAAAAATTATTTTATATCCACTATAATGAACTAAACGTTTAAAAGTTTAAGTAAATAAAATAAACCTTTTTTTTAATGGTCTGGCAAAATTTTTCTACGACCCACAAAGACTCTACTTAAGTAAAAAGCTTAAAGATTTGCATTTTTTAAAAAAAACATTTCGTAACAAAAATTAAAAAACAATGGCATTCTTTAAAAAAAATACATAATGTTTTTCACTGAACAGAAATAATATTAGATTTAAAACGTAAACCCCAAAAATTAAAATTCTATATCTATTTGAAAAAATGGCTATTTTTTCCTTAATACAAACACTATATTACTATGAGATATTTTATATTATAACCATTTTTAAGGTTATTGATTTTTTTAAACATAATGATAATTTAAAGTGAGTGAAAAAAATTCAAACGAATCTCCCCCTCTCAACCATATATCATTCTTTTTTCACAAATTAAGTCACAAAAATCAAAAGTGTTTCTTTTAATTTATATGTTTTTTGTGTACTGAAGTAGTTTTATAATGTATAATTAAGGACAAAAGTCATACGTTATTCTGTAACCTTTTTGTAATAATTTGATAAATTTATTTTTTCAAAAATTTTATATTAAACACTAAAAATTACGTTTATTTCTTTATACTTTTAAATAAAATTATTTTAAATAAATAAATTTACAAAAAATTTCTATTAAAATAATTCCAATCAGTATATTTATCAGTAACTAAATTTCATTTAATCATTTATAGACTTAATTTTTATGCTAAACACTGAAACTTTTTTAAGCACTAAAAATAATAAATTATGTGAAATTAACGAATAACCTTTTAAAAAATTTTATGCGCAAAAAATACAAAAAATAAAAAAATAAAATGACCATAAACTGAAAAAAAGGTTTTTCTAAAGGTGGGCAGTACAATTCTTTAGTCAAAAATACAAATAAGGTAAGTATAAATCAAATTTTTCTTACTAACTATAAAAATTTGGTTCGCGATTATCTTTTTTATACTTTTCTTAATTACTTTTCTTTATGCATTCAAAGCAAAAATTTAAATCATAATAATCATTTTGTATGTTATCATCATATTTGCTTAATATATGTTAATTATATTTACGTTCAAAATTTTTTAATGCCTCTTTATAATCCTTAAAAATGACCAATAGTTTTTATTTTAACCGAGAGATAATTACATGGAAAAGTTAAATTTAAATATGCTAATTGTTAATACATTACGTGTTTATTCTTTAAAAAAATGAAGAAAATGTCTGCTGATAATAACAATCATTTTTTTATATTTACACCCGTGACTCTTATTTGTAAAATAATGATATAAAACAATGGACAAGTTTTACGTTTTCAATAATTGGTTTCCTAAATACTACACATAATTCTTCAGTTCGAAAGTTTAGGGAACCATTAAACGAATTGCTGAAACGATTTCAAAATGACTTTTTTCAATTCTATCGTCAGAAGCGTCTTTTCACGAATGGCAAAGCTTAATAATTAATTTAGTGAAGGTAGGAAAAGTAACAATTTGTTAAAAATTTAAAACCAGTTTCAGGATCGATTCTAGCAAATTTCGAATTGAAATCTAAAATGAATAAGGATGAATGAATAAATTGGATGTGTGTTTACATTAATATTAAATTCATTGAGACTATTCGTTGAAATGAATGAAAATTTTATTGACATTAAGGTCGATTTTTTTTGAAAATGGAAACTGCATATTAGTTGTGTCCCGTATTAATAAATTAATCTACCATTTCGGTTTCAATTCAAAGACTTTTCATTTTGTGTTTTCCATAAAAAAGGACGGAAACACGTTTCGCTGAGAAAACTTTGTAATTATTGTACGTACTCTTTGTAGCGTAACTTGTGCTCATTTTTTTACCCAAAACAATAATATAAAAGTAAAGAGAAAACCTAAACGGCTATCAAGTTGCAAAATCGTTTTCACGGACACACTGTCCATATCAAGGAATTCTTCCTTGAAAAGTATTCAGACTTTTATATCGTTTGTAAAGGAATTTCAAAAACCGACGACGCATTTTAAATTTATATTAAAGGCCATAAAAACTTGTTTATTATAATTTTTTTCTCGCGTTCATTAAATAATTAATTTCTTCCACGAAACTCTTAATTCATTAATAGCTAGAGAAGAAATGAACCGTTTTAATAGCCAGCATAAAAAATGAAACGCAAATTTTGTCTAAGTCACAGTTCCAGGAAATACGTTTTTTTTTTTAATTCAATGGACTAATTTTTTATATAACTTTTTAATAATGTATTTCGTTTTTTTTAAATGTATAACGATCTGACTGTTTGGTCAACGTTTATATGTGGAATGTCTGAAACTCAGAAAACCTTTATCGGATTTCATATGTTTAGAATACAGCAGTAATTGGATACGGATATTGAATGAATTTGCGAAGTGATCGGACGCTATTTGCAAATACAGCGACAGCCTTGCCGTTAAGATTAAAATTTCATTGAAAAGAACGAGAAATTACGGTTTTCGTTTGAATGCGTTCTTGCCGCTTTCCAATAAAAAATGATATGCACTAAATTTATGAAGCATGCAATTTTCTCATCGAATTAAAATAAATTGAAGGCAACTCGAATATAAACTGTTCTTTTTTGGAATAAAAAAAAAAAAAAATTAATTCGAAATCAACCTCAGATACCATCTATCTTTCTGTGTAAACTGTTCCCTTTTGTTTTGTCTAATTTCTACGTTTTGATTTACTGTCTTCCCTTAATAATTCACACGGGAACGGAATTTTTATTGAACTAAATTCACTTTCAATGAAACCTGAAACTTTCTAGGTTTAAGTAAGAAAACCTAATCGAAAATCTTAAGGAAAATCGAATTTTCCACGATCGCAACGAAACTCGAAACTCGTTACTCGTTACTCGCATCATTTAGAGAACATTTCAATATTGACAAAGTCACCTGGTTTTTTTATTCTAGTAGTAGTAATCGTAATTGGAAATGTTACGTATGTAACAAACGGGCAGATGTTATATAGCCGAGAAGTTTTATGATTAATTTCAGGAACGATAATAAGAGTTATTTGAACGGAACGCAGACCGGCACAACAAGCTGAAGTAAAAAAATGGAATGCGGTTCGGTACAGAATTCTCGGAATTGAGTAAAACCTGAATCAAGATACAAGAACAGCTCAAAGGTGTATAGCAGCATACACAGCCTGTATAAAAAAGTGGCATTTTTTTCGGCCGCAACATCAGAGACGCCGAAAATGCCATGCCACAGGTAACAGCCATAGCCGAAGATTCTCCTTATTAACGACTACGATGAAGAAGAAATCGAAGAACGCTAAAAGAATGCTGGTAATGATGATCCGAAACGTTCCGTTGCTTGACGGCGACCGAAACTATCATCATAATGATGCTGCTGTTGTTCTAAAGATGAAGACGATGACGATGCCAATGCCGATACTGAAGAATCTGTTGATAAAAATGTACCAAGCGGAAAAAATAGCAGATGCTATGTATAAATCGAAAGAATAATACACAGCTTTGGTTTTTTGGCTCGAAGTTTTTTTGGTTATTGAGCGAGAAGTTGCAGCTGCCAGTACCTTTTTATAATAAACACTTTTGAAATCATTTAGCTCGTGCCCGTTTTTTAAGCTATTTCTTATCAATCTTCTAACTACGAGCAGCACGATTCTGTTGAAATTCGCCCCGATATTTTCATAATTTTCCTACTGATTAATGAACGATTCATTAGAAATTAGGGAATAGAGAAAAATTTACTAAAATAAGGGCTGTTATTACCTTTTGGTGCAACAAATAAGGGCTTCTCTTTTCGGATATATCTTATTAAATTTTTCGAAAAGTTTTCTATTTCTCACTTATAAGGGTAATAATAAATTAAATTCTCATTTTCTTCCATATTTTTCTCCTTTCTTAATCTATAGAATCTAATGATGAGAAAGTTTAATTTAATAAACGCTATGCAATTGTGTACTAGTTGTTATTGTGGGTTATAAACATTTACAAGTTACGAAATTCAAATTTTTTTTATGGCCGTCTTATTATATTAATCTTTTTTTATAACAAAAAGAAACATATTAACAAGTTTTTTAAGATTTCTTTAAACTGAACTTTGATCAAGAAAAGTTCAAATAGTTCGCGTATTCTTCATCTTGTCTAATACAGTCATAAGTCAATTTTAAAGAATTATTAGAAGTGTATGCTTTATTTTAATTAGATCTTTCTAAGCAGAAAGAAAAATGGTTGCAATTAACAGAATAGAGAATTTATTAGTTGCACATAAAACTTTCAAAGATTTAATCGCGTCAAACTTTCTCATAAAATATGCCGAGCGATTCGATTCATTTTAAAATACTTAGAGCAATCGTTTCAAAAATAAATAATCAATTCAGTAATAACAATACAACACGGAAACGTACTCTAATTATTCGCAATTCAATAAAATATAAAACCGTTACTTTTCAATCTGCTAAATGTGCAATAAAAATTCGCAAATTCCAACTGAGTTTATTTTTTTAAGTATATAAAAAGGGTTATATTACTCGTATACAAAACGCAAAGGAATAGTCGCTAGGAAAAATGCGAATTTTTCAAAAACAAAAATTGAACAGGAAAATTTAGGGGAAAACTTGTTCAAAAAGTTCTGGTTTTTTTTCAAGGGAAACGTTCCCTTTATATTTTGAGAACGCGTAGGAAAAGTGTTGAACGCATTTTCGCCCTGGAACAAACGACGATGAAACTGGGGGGCAGAAGCGGTAAAAATGCACCAGGCGGCACCGTGACGGCAACCTTGATGGAAATTAGACATTGTAGGGGTTCTAGTTTGATCAAATTTATGAGCTCGTTTAAAATCGGTTTACACAAACGAAAAATTCGATTCGAGGCTGAAGGCAGCACAAGTTGATTAAACAACGGCCTTGCGGCTACATTTGTGGCGACCTACCCTTTTCACAGTCTGTATTAAGTCGCGACCGCTATATATTATAAATTTGAATAGAACAGAAGACGCTGGGAAAAAAGGGATTGGAATGTATGGCGTCAGGGCCGAACAAAGTCCGTGTCAAGATTCTGTTCTTGTCTTTTTAATGAAATATTTGTTAAAGGATAACGAATTTCTCGATTATTATTCTCCGCTCGTTACTCATTTATTATGATTATTATTGCTGTTGTTATTATTACAAAGCGGTTCATTTTCTTTTAACTATCCGAGATTATCCTCATTCCATTCAAATTATCAGTTTTGTATCTTTTCGTTTTCGGTTCCCTTTCGCCGCAAACCCTTTTATATTTCCTTATTATCATTATTATTTCAATTTTTTTATTATTATTTTCATTACTTAAAATAGAAATTGAAACAGAAACAATGAACAATACTCATGCTGATATTAATGAATAATAAAATAATTGTAATGAGAAAATTTTTTCTTTCTTTCCTAAAAAATATATATGTGCAAGTCATAATGAATTTCCCCAAAAATAACATATTTGATGATTATGACTAATTTCCACGAATTTTGTCACCAGATAAAACGATATCAAATACGAAATTTAGTAGACGAAGCTGGAAATTCCTTTTATTAATAAATATGTTTAATCAATTGTTTTTTATTCTTTTACTTGCTTATAGAAAAAATAATTCGAAAATTTACTCTGTATACAGGTGACTAGCTATTTACTTTTGGTTATAATTTCGAAACACTGAATAAACATACGATATATTGCAAAATGTACACAGTTTAACAGTGATAGGAACAAAAGGCTTTAGAATTCTAAATTTGCAAACAATTTTTTCCAAACATAATTTTTAAAGTTTTATAAAAAATAAAACAAATAAAAAAAATTTGAGTTAAAAATTCTTTATTAATTTGAAATTTACCAATTATTTAATACGTGGTATTTTCTTTGTAAAAGTGCGAAAAAAGATCATTTTATTTATTGGTCACTAATATATTAATTTAAAAAATATAAACACATTATTTTTGAATGTTAGCCCAATCAAAAAAAAATTATCAAAATGAATGAGACATTTCGTAGAAACTACTTCTCGGTACAAAGGCAAATTTAAATTAGAGTACTTGAATGTTTTGATTTATAAAAAGTTTTTGAAACAAAACAGTTTTAAGTAGTTTTTTATAATTTTATATTCTGCGAAATTCAGCTTATTATAATAAAATATCCATATAAAATGCCACGTCTTATCCTATTGTTTCGGCTTCTCTGTATTTTGTTTCAATGTTTTTAAGCTACTTGTTTTTAAATTATAAAATTAACTGAATAACTCGTCTGCCAAACTTACAGTTGCGTTTTTGAATTAACGAGTTTTAAACAAAATTTGGAACTTTTTTTATTTATGTAAATTAAAAGAGCCAGAACTAAGAAATTACAAATACTATATGTATATATAGCATAGCTTAACGGAAAAAATAAAGTATTAGTGCAGTGTTTCTTAACGTGGGGCCTACGATGGACAGAGGGGCAATTCTAAAATTGACTCGACCAATTTTAACTCCTTTGTTTCGGACAATTTGAATACAATGCTAGGTATCGTTGTCAAATTTAACAAAAAAAGTAAATTTTTAAAAAAGCGCTGTAAATACTTGTTAGATATAATTTTGTTTAATGTTACTAAAATATTAACTGGGTGATTAGAGTCTTCAAGTAAACTTTGTCTGAATTTTCGAGAAATATGTCAATATGAGTGGGGGGGGGGGATAAAAATTCTAGAATTGTCAAAGGTGGGGCATGATATAAAAAAGGTTGGTAAACACTGTATTAGTGTTAGTATTATGAAGGAAGAATAAAAATAATTATGCACTGAATTATAAAAATTATAAACCTAATTTATGGTTTGTGTAGAAATATTTCAACGAAAATAGTTGTTCAGAACGCGTCTATTAACATTAATGAATTTAGAAAATACAGACCGCAAAATCTCAAATGAAACACATTACAAATTCAGTATAAAATAGACATTATTTTAAACACCGCATGTTTATCGTTAAGAAAAATTATATTTTCACTTTGAATTATTTTCAATAGTGTTGCAAAATTTTTAGTTATTATTTTCTGCCGAAAATGTGAACATTAAGAAGTTGAATCAACTAAAATAACATGGTGAATTTTTAAATTGCGTACACATGCAATATAACTTCTTTCTAAACCGCTAAACTGATTAGCACAAAAAGTAATAGTTGAGTTTTATTCACATAAGAAATTTGTACCTGGGTTAAATTGGGCAATCACACTTTCGAAGATATGTTTTCAGTATTATAAAAATTTCAATTTCGAAATTAATGTATTTTCCTTTTTTTTTCAAAATTACAAAATTTTAAACATCTTTTAGATTTATATGAATATACAAAATTTGATTCACAAACTCATACACTATAAGTAACTAACCGTGTTTTTTTCGCTATAAATGCTTTTTAATAAAAAGTATTTTCTTATTTTTGAAATTAAAATTTTGATATTCTAGTATTTGCTAATGAAATATTATATTTCACTAGCATATTATTTAAAATTTAGATTTTTCATTTTCATATTTAATCAGCGTTTAATCATTTCTTATTAAATTTTGTGTACTAAAATATTTACAATTTACTTTTAATCGACTAATTTGAATTAATAACTATATAAATACGCTTTCAATAAATCAATATCTTATTTTAAGTAGAAAATCTTGCAAAATTTATCTTATAGTCACCAAATTTTGTAATGATATCCATTTAAATAATTATTATTTTAATATTTGAATAGATCTCATTGATGTTTTATAAAATATAAATTAACCTTATTAATAAGTATTAGTCTAAAATAAGTGTAAGAAGTAAAAATTGGTTAACAAACGTTTAACATTCTAATCTTTTCATTGTAAATAAAAACTTGAAAATTATGCCTGCAATTGTCCATAATGTTTTTTATTCGCTTTAGACTTTGATCTTTTAAAAAAAAAAAAATTTAACGTTTACAGTTAATTAATAAGAAACTTTATTAATTACATATTTTTGTAAAAAAAAAAAAAACTTAACAGTAACTTCTAATCTTAACAAGTTATTATAATGTACTTTTCCGCATTTTTTTCTTCATAATTAGTAGTTTCATTATAATTAACTCAATCCTTTTTTAATCTGTACATTATGTAACTTTGTAATTAGAATGTTTAATCTAAGAAGATTAACCCCTTTTCAAGTAAAAGAAGAAACAGCATTAACTATAATTCATATATAAAATATGAATAATATAATTTAATAAATAATAAAAGTTTACATTTGTTATTATTATTATTAAAAATGTAATTGCTTCGATTGATTTACCCTTATGTCGTATTTTTTTTTAATTTATAAGCTTTAGAGAATAGGGTGAATATTTAATTGGGTCGAAAAGCGTTTCGGAAATGTCATTTTCCCGTTGAAATTCGTAATTTTCTCCCAATTTTTCGTTACCAACACTAAATCGGAATTAAGGTTTCCAAATACAAAGTTTATTGTAAAAATAACCGAAAACGTGAACTTTTTCTTGATATAAATTATCAGCGTGGATTTTGCTCGGTTTTAAAACCGCACAGCTGGTCAACGTACACGAAAAAATACCGATTACAAAATCGTAATTAAATTTCGGAAAACTCTCTATAATTTTGCATGAGTGCTCTGCACTTTCGTAACTGAAAACATAGTCCCTAAATCTCTCTCAAAAAAAAAAACGATCACGTTACAAAACGAGCACAAAATCTAAAAACGTTATGCCCATATCTTTTTGAAATTCCACTTTTAGAATTTTAATAAAGTTGCATCTTGATACCTAAAAGCGCGGCGGCTTTTTAAAGTCACTTTTTTAATTTATTTACGAATTCGTTACCACATGTAAAATATTTTATCGCTTTCCGGCCGTTTTCTGTTTTCCGGTAAAAAATCGCATAAATTTCAATTTTTGAATACAAATCGTGGATACTGGAGACGATAAAACTGGTTCTTGTTAAAAGCGTTAATTAAATAGTCTCTTTTTGGAAAGTTTTTAATACAATATGTGGAATTTTCGACGTGTTTCAAAACAGACTATAATTAGAGCCCTTTTTTAAAAATAGTAATTGAAAGTGCTAAGTTGTTACAGATTTCGATCGTCGTTTTTTAATAAATTTTCTCGCTGGAAGACTAAAAATTTTGTTTTAAAAAGAGCTTTAGTTGCAACACAATTTCAAAAATTGAAAAACACACTTTTGTTTCCGGACCCGCTTCATTTTATACACCTCAATTAAATTACAATTAATACTGAAATTTGATAAGAAATTGAAATGTTGGTTTTGAATTTTGAAAAAGTCAACCAAATATCTCCATAAAGAGAAAAGCGTGGAAAATAAACTCATTATTTCTACTTTATTCATGTGTCTTTCTTTTCTTATAACACTCGATCTTAAAAAAATTCCCGTGTGAATTTCTCTTTTCACTTTTTTCTCATTTGTAAAAGAATAATTGAATTTTTTTAATATAAAAAACCAACTTTCACAAAAACAGGAATAGCTAAGTCCTCCGCACCTTGGTACATTTTATAAAAAGCACACTGTACTGAAGAAAGGCAATAAAATGATACTTAATGTCTTCTTTAAAAACAGGATAATTAAGAGCTCTAAGGAAAACTCTGCTATTCCACAAAGGAAATTATTCAGTACCCCAAAATAGTAAATAAGGGAAGAGTTTACGACTCGAACATTTATAGCGAAAAAGAGTAATGTAACTTTTTATGTGCACGTTATTAAAAAATATTTTTTTATTTTCCTCCGGTGACTACTATTTTTTTATTTTAATAATTTTTAAAGGTCTCGCTCTTTAAAAAAATATATGTATAAAATAAAATTCATGTGGGAGATGACTTTTTTCAATGAATGAATCAAGCTTCGCTGTATTTATGTGTGCGCAAAGGGTGAGACGCAGACAGGAAATTTATGAATGGAATTCTTCGTTCATTAAAAAAAAACTTAAGTTTCGCGTCCTTGTCGTGAAAACGTCCCTTTTTAATTAAAATTTCGATTATTATTACTTGAAAAAATTATAATATTTTTGACGAAACATGCATAAGTCCGTTTTTAATTAAATTTTCGTCAATACAAAAAACAGGGTAAAAATTCGACCTGACAAAATTTCTTGTTTCTGAAGTCTTTTATTCCTCGGGTTAAATTAAATTTAAACTCTTTGATCATTCTAAATAACTTAAGCCCGTTCACATTTTTACCTCATTGACTATTGAAGAGAGCGCGTATTATTTGAAAATTGGCCTTAACTTTACAAGTCTTCAATGCAAACGATTTTTGCGCTTTCTAGTTTTTGCTAATTCATTTAACCCTAGAATACCAGGCATATTTTTATAGCGTTTAGTACCATTTGGGTCCAATAGATCCATATTAATAATGATAGTTTTCAAGCTATTTGTGAAATATTTTTTTTGCAAAGTAAATGAAAAGCGTTAAATTTGATTATTTTTACATTTTACGAATGCTATATATGAAAATCGTGATATTACATAGAAATTATAGTTTTTTAATAGTAATATAAACAATACTTGTATATAATAAAACTGTACGTAACAAACAGATTTTTACAAAGAGTAAAAGTGAAAATCTGTTAAATTTTCATTAAAAATTATGCATAAACATTCTTGTATACAAATTTGATGTCTTCAGATTATAGATTTGCTTTCTATTTGGTATAAAATGTTCTTGTTTTGCAATCTCTTTTTGAAGAATAAATAGCACATAAAGCTTCTTACTACTTTAGTGATTTTATCGGTTTTAATCATGTTATATTCATTCTCTGGTGCATTGTTTATATTAGTTAACTCTGCCAAAAAATACTAGAAAAGTTTACACATCAAATTATTGCTCTTTGGCAAGAAAATATTTTAAGCACGATAGAAAGTTGTGGCTTATTTTTGCGTATATTTCCGATATAGATGCGTCCCTACTATTTTAATTTTCGTATAGAGATTATATTCTAAGAGGTTATCGTTTGAAATATTTATTCAACTTCTAGTAATTTCCTTTCTCAGAGAAAGAGCAATATTTTCTTTTGACTTGATTCTCTTCCTTGTTCTAAATTTTTTCAGGAATACTTGGCTACTTCAAATAGCAATTACAGTAAAGCCAAATAAAAATCACAAAATTAAAATCTCATGATATGAATTTAAAAAAAAAACAAAGCTTCTTAAAATAGGGCTTAAAACATTACAGTAAAAAAAGCTCTAAGTATATTTTTTGGAATTTAGAATTACAGTTAACATTTAGTTATTTTTGATTTTACAGTCGATTATTTTTTAATCTTTTCGCTACGAGTGTTGCTTATAGACGGCGTCATCTTGATACCACTTGACCACAGAAATATATGAGTCTGAACACCAGTTTACTTAAGTACAACATGCAAATTTTCCGGTGCAGTGGTCCGTACAGCTGTGTCGCTCCTACGGTAAACCATGCCGTGGCGAAAGGGTTAATATCTTCCTTATTATGAGTTGCATGTAATAAACTAATGAGAGTTATTCATTTATTTTAGCCTATACTTGCTAGGTATGGGGGAGGTTATATCTAGCTCTGCAATCAAGTAGCCTACATTACTTTTAGTGAGTAAGTGGCTCATGGTTTAATTATACATAGGTAATAAGATCAAGTAATAGACTGACTGCATTTCTTTTCATAATGAGTCACACAGGAACTCCCAAACTAAAGTTTACTAATTTCTCATGACTTCAGAGCATGACATTGTAATATAAGATAGATAGTATCTTTCTTAACATAATTATTCATATGAGCAGAGTCTTTCATTAAGAATACTAATACTGGATAAATGTTTCATCAGTCGACGATGTCCGGTTAGAAAATCGATTACTGCTATCAAATATTTATTGCTTAAATTTAGAGCTTTGTCAGTTTTATTTTTGCAGGCGGTTCAGTTGATTTTAATTTGAAATAGATTTTGCATATTTTCTACGTCTTTTACATGTTTCATTTACTCGTTTATAGAAGAACGTAACAAGTTTTACTTAATTAACACTTTATTCGTACCAGATATTGGTTGCATTAGAGAACAAGATTAAAATTTGTTCTGAATTATCAATTTTTAAGCAAACCTTTGTTAAAATCAGTGTTTACTAAACTCAAAGTCTAAATCCAAAGACCACTATTTTTTTGAAATCAGAATCAGAGTTTTTTTTTTCCATTTTTGGAACACTGGTTAAATTTAAAACTTTTTTAAAATAGAATTGCATGTTATATGAAGTACGTAAAAAACAAACTGAGAATTTATGAATAAAATTTTTAAGAATAAAAAAAATCGCAATAAATAAGTTTTTACATAAATTTAATATAAATAGATTTAAACTAAATAATATAAAAGAATCTTATTTTCGTAGCGAAGAAAAAGTCAAAATACATTTGCTTCCGCACTATTAATGTGAAACAAATTAAGAACTTAGATGATGCGATTATAACATTCTGATTGTAATACTCATCAATATCTAGAGAAAGTAGAAAATTTGTATAGCATGGAATTTCGGTCATATCAATTTTAGGAAAAATATGTATTCATATGTGTAAAACTTTTATCTTATCAAAAGCTATAAATAATTAAAGGAAAACGAAGAACATTTTTTACACTAAACATGATTGATTTCAGTCATTTTTTTGGATTTTATAAGATAAATGGTAAAAATGAAAGTTAGAAAAAAAGCAATAACTTTGAAAGGAAATAAATCTGATTATTACTATTATTATCAAAAAAAAAAATAATAATATAATGAATAATAAAAAAACACCTTCACTAAAAGAATGTAAAGAATTTTAATCAAACAGACCTCTGTTCCCGCCACAATATTTTTTATTACTATCAGCATTTATTGGACAAAATTCAACTGATTTAAATTGTGTTCAACATTGAAAATCTGATACATTTTAGTTCATAATTTACTACTGTATCTATTCTGGTATAATACTACTTTTTAATCTCTATAAAACCGATTCTTAAAGCATTTTTTTCATTTAAAATAAACATTCTTTCCGGATGCATAACTTTAACCGGGACAAAATTTGCATTTTTACTTTAAAGTTTAGAAAAACTCTAATAGATACGGCTTTAGAAGTTTTGTTTGAGTGCGTATCTTTTCACTTGGAAAATTTATGTATGAATGAAAACTGTGGAACGAAAAAATGACAGGAAATTCTTCCACTGTTTTTTTAACAAAAAAATCTGATTGTTTTATTATTTTTATTTTTATTTTTATTTAAAGGTTACACACTAAACAATATTTAAATTTTAAAGACGCATGGTTTTTCTTACACTATTATTATTTAAACAGGTTAAGCTTCAATAACATTACTTTTTTAATTATCATTTACAAAAAAATAGTGTTTCAATTTTAATTAAAATATTTAAAACAATTATTATTAGTCCTTAAACAAAAATCATTATTTTAAATCAATGAGTTGAAAGTTATTATTTAAAAAATGGATGTTTTTATTTTCTCAAATTTGATTAAATTTGTACACCAACTAAATATGAAACCAATTATACTTTTTTATGTTAATATTGATACAAACAAAATTTGTCTCTACACACAAAAATTACACTTTTTGGTAAAAACCATATTTGATAATTTTCAAGTTTTATAGAATGTATATTTGTTGTACATAAGATCTTATCCACTAATCATTTCTTCTCTAAAACTATTGAGACAGATTTTAAAATGTAAATATATAATAAATATGCTACTAAAATAAAACCTCAAAAAAAGTGTAAAAAATACACTTCTAACTATCTTTTTTTTTCAATCTAGTAAAAATTTTGTATATACCAAATACAGCAAAACATTTTGCTAAATAGGTTATTCCTTATTTGATATATCTACTGTTTTCTTTGGACACCCAGAAAAACAACCGAAGACACAAATAACGTGAATATGGAATTAATTTTATTTTTTATGAAATCATTTTCATGTTACTTGTTTGAATAAGTTGTTTCATTTTATATTAAGTTTTATTAAGTGAGCGCCTAATTTTTAACATTGCTAGTTAACAATGTTATAAGCTTATGTTAGATGCTATACTACAGAATTTATGATTACCATAAATCATTTTATCGAATGCAACTTTCCAAGTTCAAAGTGGACTCAATATTTCACAATTTTACATCACAGATGATATTAGCTTTATTAAATTTAAAATTTCAAACTCGTTTCAATTTTATTTTCTTCCAGTTTTATAACCCAAATGATAATAAATCCAATAAATGATAAATATGAAACAAATATTCAAATTTATTGAACTAATATTTAAAATGAAAATATTTCTTCGCAAATGTGAATGTATATACTTAGAATTATAAATATGAGATGATTGTTATTTTACTATCAAAAATAAATTAATCCAATTACCAAATAAACCCTCAATTAATTTATATACATACACGGAGAAAAAAATTCCAAGAATAAATAAAAATTTTAGTTCTTATGAAACTCTAAGTAATTTTTTTTTTTTGATTAAAAAAAATCTAGAAATTTAAAAAAAAGTAATCCAAGGAAAATTTTTTGTTAGAATTAAATTACATTTTATTAAGACAGAAATTTTGTTTAATTTAAAATAAAAATAAATTCATAGGAAGAATCTTTTTTTTGAAATTTTTTTTAGTAAAATTTATTCTCCATATATACTGTTTTCACTAAAAAAAAGCCAAAATATTCATAAAATCATTAGTTTTTAAAAACTATTGAAAAATATTTAGTTTCTTTTGAAAAAGCATAAAACATGAGACTCAATAACAAAACATTTTTTGTTAGATTACACCAAAACTTAGCGTATTAGTTTAAAAAAGCAAACTTGTGGAGGTGATTTCTCAAAACAATTAATGAGTTGAAATATAAACGTTATATACAATTTATTTTTAAAAACAGACAAAAAGTAATTAATATATTGGTATACCCATATCTTTATAAATGCGTATGATTTTAGAAATTAAAAATAAATATATGTAGCTTTCACCAAATTTAATTTTCTGCTTCTTACTATTAACCATTGATCACAAATTATTTTCTTGGTAAAAGTAATATAAAAATTTAAGTGTACCCTTGATTAACGATTCATATTAGTAATTTCATCATTTATTTATTACGAATGATAATGACGCCTATTTAAATGTATCAATTAAGCTTCGCTAAATTTTATTTTTACAATCAATTGTATACATGTTTAATTGCATTTTTTTTTCATTTAAAATAATATTTAAAAAATATTAATAATCTCATCAGAATAATAAACTATTATCAACCAATATCATTATTAAAATATAATCATGAAAAAGTTTTCAGTGCTTAGTAAAATTTTGACAATGTTTGCTCGAAGCAAATTTTTATGTTTAGTTAAATATTTTAGAACATAACAGTAAAAAAATTCTAGCTTTTAGCAACAATTTTTTAAAAGAACTAAACGCTGCCAGTATGGAAATTAAAAATAAAAAATTTTTCTGAGAGTAAAATTCTCGGCTGTAGCAATTTTATAAAACTTGCCTCCTTTTTTTACACTTTTTAAATAAACAAATTTAACTAATAGTAAAATTGATACATATAGCAATAAACGACACATATATATTTAATTAAGAGGGCAAAAAGCTCTTTACAATCAAAACTCTAAGAACTTTTTATCAAAATTCGTATTTATATGAGCATTATGGCGTAGTAAAATTTTAAACTAAAAATTGCATCTTTACTCAGTCAATGCACCGTTAAAATTAGGAAAAATTCCTCACTAACTATGAAACAGACAAATCTGTGATATTAAATATAGTTTTTAGCATTTCTCCCTAATGTTAATAATCAAAAATATAAGTTCAATAAAATTATGAGGAAAATTAATAAATACAATTATCTAATAAGTTTTTTTGGTGTAACTAGAAAAAAATCCCATCGAAGTAATAATATAATTAAAGCACCAAAATTTGTCTTAAAACATATGTAATAAAAGTTTACAGTTAAATCATCAATATGGAAATTAAAAAAAAAACTTTTCTGAATGCAATTTTTTTAAATAATATTTTTATAGATACAGAACTTTGTTATTATATTATTTTCTTATTGAGCCTAAAACCCAATTTACTTAACAAATTTATTTTATAAATTAGAAGGTGTTTAAAATAATATTCAATTCTTAAAAACAAAAATTTTGTAGAATTTACCAATCGAAAATGCCTTAATTTTTATAAATTCGTTTAGACTTTCCAATGGAAACAATTACATAATTAAAAACCTACCTTTTGGCAGTTTAACCATTAAAGCAAAATTAATCGGCAATCTTTTAACGCGGTTTAAAATAGCCAACGAAATTTCACATAAATTAGAATTTCAGTTTATAGTACAAAAACTAGGAAGTTAACTTTTATGCGAATGAACAATATTTCAATAGAAAAATGTTGATTAAATAAGTAAAACGCAGAGCAAATGCGTAAATGTATGTTAAGAAAATAGTAGGTTAAAGTCTCTTATTGCATTAAACTAGAATTAAAATAAAATCTAGATAAAATTGGCCATTACAAATTAAATTCTATATTAATAGATCAAAAAATTTTATTATATGTCAAGGAGGTAACTTTTATATTTCAACAATTAAGTGCAAAGTTTTAACTACTTCAAAATTTTTGAACATGAGAAAAATGTTCAAATTTAGATTTATAGAAATTTAAGTACACACATTTTAGGGCTTTGTGTGGTTATAAAAATAAAACTAGAATCAAGTAGTACAAATTACTTTCAAGTACTAGTACAAGTACGAAAATTAGTTCAGTAGTTTAAGAAACAAAAGAAATAACTTGTAAACTTTTACAACAGGATAGCTATTGCTTAAATAAAAACACTGATAGGAACATTAGTTTGAAAAATACATATTTTGTAATAGGTGAGATCAAGAGGTTCAGGGGCTAAAAACTTGAATCTGAACTGATCACGTTGTAACGTTGACCTCATAGATGTAGATTTTTCTAACAGTACGCTTAAATAATTGCCATTGAATAATTAAAGTGCACCTCACATAAAATGCCAATAAACAGATGTGGTGAATAAAGTTGGCGAAATAATTACCAATTGCTAATTACGAAACGTTCGAATTCCATTGGAAAGACGCTAAGACCTTCGAACGTTTTTTATTTCAATTTTTTCCATTATATTTTTAAAATAATGAAAAGGTACAAGAGGCAAACAATGAAAGAAAGTATGAACAAAAAGTAATTAAAACGAATTGTTTGCTGATAAGAGTCTAATGTTATCACCAGCCGAGAAACAACACACATATAGCTTGGAGTTTGTGGAAAATGAATTTCTTGCTTGTCAAATTCAAAAACGTCTTTTTCGAGTTTACGCTGAACACACCGGATGTTTAAAAAAAAGGAATAAAAGCGACCCTTAAGGAACACGAGACAGGAAATGCGGTTCAAACAAATTTTCAAAATTGAGGAAATGACTGTTATTTTTTCGAAAATTCAAATAATTTTAAAAAAAACGTTCCATATTTTTACTTGTGAACTTTACTCTTTTATCACGTTTATTTTTGCAATAAGTACATTTCCGTTGCATTAAGCAATTAAGTTATATATTTGGTAATAATCAGGGTCGGCCTCGACGTTCGGCAAAGGCGACCAGGGTGACCGGGTCACGACGGACACCACTGGCAAAAAGTAGAAATTTACACTGAAATCGCCATTTTAATGTTTCTACATAAAAAATCAGAGCCAGACATCCGCTTACCGTTTTAGTTTCGAAGCGAGTTCGCGTACTTTACAAGGAGTCTTGTGCACAATGGATTAGACCAATGAACACCGCAGCAATGATTATTGCTCGCTTTCCGACGTGGAAAATATGTTGCAATTTTTTTACAGAACAACGAAGCCACGTGAAACCGGCATTCGAAACTGAAAGAATGCGTACTGCTCTAGTGTTCATGTGTGTCAATTGACTGGCACCCCACTACACAAAATAGTTTTCTCTTTTCAACGCTCAACAAATTTTCTTAATTTTTCCACACAGAGCTGGAAGTAAACACGTTTTGATTCGTTTAATATTTGGTACTCATTGCGCACTCTATTCCACAGAGAAATAAAATAAGCAAAGAATGTACGCTACTTTTTATTAAAATAGCAACAAAAACAAGAAATTTATTTTTAAAATTTGGTTTTTACCCTCAATTCTAAATAAATTACCTTATGTAAAATGTTTGTGTAAACTACAGGGTTTTTTTACCAAAATAACAAGAAATCGATAAAAAAATGTTTTTTTAATTTTGAGATTTCAGCCTAGTTCTAATGAAATTACCTATGTACACTTTTAGTCTAAGTTAGCCGTTCCTAACCCGGGGTACACGTTCCCCTAAGAGATACACCGTAGACTGATTTGGGGTACTCCGAAAAAGTTGTAATGGCGGCCAAAAAAATTATTTAAGCAAAAGTCTATTGTCTTGAAAATAAATTATATTTTAAATTCTGTTTGTTCAATACAATTACAAAGCAAAGAATTTTCTAATATTAAACTTTTCTTTATTGAAAGAAAATGATATATTTCAATATAAATTAAACATAATATAAAATAGCGGTCGTAAACATTTTCCGGATGGCAGGCCATTTTCAATAAAATAATTATACACGGGTCGCACATTCAAATGTAATTTAAATAGTGCTATAATATCGTATATCAGAGGCGACTAAGCTTCTTAGCAATTAAAACTATTAAAAATATTTTCAAAATTTGAAATGTTTCTCAAGTCACAATTAAATACGTATTTAAATGGTATGCCAAACAGGTATTCATTTCATTCCCAGAATTTATAATTATTTATTTTAATTTTCTTGATAATTCTGAATTTTGTTATAACATTGATGTTTTGTAAAACAGTGTTTTTTAACCGGGGCCCGCGGACCTTCAAGTGTTCGCGAAACGATTTCAGGTGGCCGCAAAATTTTTAGCATTTTCGAAAATTTTTAGTTTTCGCCTTTTTAAATGTAATACTTTCCATTCGATGACTCAAATAAAAAATACTGGATCCAAAATTCTTTGAGCAATATCAAAATACTAATTTACCACCTTTAGAAGGAGACCTACTTTTAGAAATTATTAACGATTGATACTTAAAAAACGTATATAAAGAAAAAATATAGGAGCGATTTGGATTCTTATTAAAAATGAATATCCACAACACATATGATACTGCAATCAAACTTTTGCTACCGTTTTCAACAACATATTTACGTGAAAAAGGTTTTTCAAATTTAAATTTAACAAAAACCAAACAAAGAGATAAATTGAAAGCAACGAGTAAGTGCTTAAAAATTTCTTTAAGTGAAAATACAGTTGTAGACTTATACAGCTTAGTGGAACAAAAATACAACAGCATAAATCACATTAAAATGGGCAATTTTCATTTTTAATTCATTATTTTATTTTATTCACTAGTAAAACCAATGTAATTATATAATATTTTTATCGTTTTGTAATATATTAAAAACGACAAAAAAATTAATTTAAGAAAAGAGTTATTAAGGAGCTGTAAATTGAAAAACCTGAATTTGATTTTTTGACAGATTTTATAAAAACTTGCAAAAGGCCGCATGTGATTCGCATGCCGCAAAACACTAACTCCTGATATAAAATATCGAAATTAAAAAATTATATGGTGGAGAAAAACGAGAGGTAGAAACCATATAACTGACATGAAAAGGGGTACAGTAATTAAAAAAGGTTAGAAAGCGCTGGTCTAGGTCATTAAATAAAACACGAAGAAACAAAATTTTCACAAATAGGTTTTTTTCAATTTTACTGGTTTCAGTCTTAACTTTAAAAACCACCCCATGCGTATGATTTTATATAATATACATTTGTTACCGAAATAACAAGAAATTTAAACGAGTAAATGGTTATTAAAATTTTAAGAAACCTCATTCTCAACTATGAGAAAACCACCTTGTGCACATTATTTAAAGGATACATTTTTATCGACGTAAAGAAAAAACTGACGATAAAAACTTTTTTTAAATTTCGAAAAAGTTTTTCCAAAAAGCACATCAAGTAGCAACTTTAAACGAAGTTTTTAATTTATCGATGTAGAATAAACTATTTACTTCGAATCGCAGATTACGAGATTAGTAACCGAAAAAACCAAACCGAATTACCCAATATTTTCAGTTGATATTGATACGAAGGTATAGACAACACAGATTGGTTGACTCCATTTTGAGTGATTCTTTCCAATTTTGAAAAAAATTGGCAATACTTTTATATTCCGACTTAAATTTTTAGTGAAATTGTGATACGTTGTAAACTTTATCATTTTCAAATTATCCGGCAACAGCGTTGCTTAGGCGATTTTGTATCATAGGAAACTCATTACAATATTATTATTATTGTCATGAAAATTAAAAAGAATGAAATAATACGCTAAGTTTTTTAACAGTCTTTAAAACCGCATATAAGTGTTCATTGTTTTACTAAGAAGTGTCACCAATTTTTTTACCTGCTATAACAAAATTAAATTTTTAGTTGTATTCTTTTACAAAATGGAGTCCGCCAATCTGTTGTCTGTGTTGAATGTAACAGTATTTTTTTATAGAGCGACATACAATGTTATTAACGTAAAGAAAATTTAATTTCGCTCTCTTTTAGCGTTTATTTGTTGAAAATTAATTACACCTGTCAATGTTGTCTTGAAACGATACGTCTACAGACGTTTTCGGAAGCATTCTCCACAAAGAGACGGGTTAATAAAATCTTTCGGGAAACTTACTCGAATTCGTACAAAACACAAAAGTTACGTAATTTTGAGTAATTATGACGTAATAATTCTATTGAAAGAATGATTCCGAAAACGGCTTATTTAATTAATAAGTAATTTAACATTGCCGTTGTCGATTTTGATAAGCTATGCATCGTACAATTATACAATTTAAAATAATATATTTGTCCTAAGCATTTATAAAATTTAATTTTTTTTTCCAAAAAAATAAAAAAAATTTAACTCTAGAATTACCCATAAAATTTACATCATTTAAAGAATTCTGCATGCTCAATAAAACATATTAGTAAATGCATAAAACACAATTAATTGTATTTTTAAAGTACTGGATAGATAATTCATCAAATAAAGCCTAGTCAAGTACATTTTTTAACCAAAATGTTGGTTTTTAAACTAAACGCTGATTTATGAAAAAAAGGAATTTTTTTAATAGTTTTGTGATTTAGCAAAACAACACCACTTTTTTTTCAATACACATATTTGATATTCGAATTCCCATATTAACCTCATTCTGATATTAACTCTGGAAAATGAAGTTTTTTTCTGTATCGAATACCAAACTAATGCTCAAATTAAGATGTTTTATTAAAGCCTTTTACGATTGTTTACATGCCGTACTGCCAATTTTGTCTTAAAGTTGTACTTAAAATATTATTTTATTAGTCAAAAACGTTCTTCTATATTTTCTTATATTATATTTTAATTTGTAAATCGCTAGATAGGTCTTTAAATACTTGGTGAGACATTTTCAAGTGGGTTGAGAAAAAAAAGAAATTGATCAATTATTTCTCCGTTTAATTTCATTATTTGAAGGTTAAAATAGAATGTTTTCTTAATAATAAACACCGTTAAAAATCAACTACTTAAAATAAGAAGAAAAATACTTATTTTAGAAGTGCGATTTTGCACTATATGTGACATGTGTTTTTGTTTTCTTAAATTTAATACAGCGTTAGTCTTAAACTTTTCTTCTCAAAACTAGTAAAAAAAAATCGCAAAATTAGAAAAAAATTCTTAATACAAGCCTAAAAATACCTAATTTTCATAAAACAACAATAAGACTAAAATATATGTAAATTTAAGAATAATTTTTTTTCAAAATTAAGAAAAAAATTCTTATATTAAGTATTAAAATCCTAAATTTTGGAGGAAAAAATACCGTTCCTACAAAAAACATTGATTAAATCCTTATAAAGCGAATAATATTTTTTTTTCATATTAAATATGTAAAAAATAAAATTTTTAACTTTTATGAATTTTTAAATATTATACTTTTACGTAGAAAAAATAATATTACAACATAAACCTGACATCAAATTTAAAATTTCACACAGCAATTTATATAGGCATATAATATGTGTAATCTATTGACTTTATATATATTATAGAAAATTAGTCAAGTAAAAACTATCGATATTACATTTTAAACAAAATAAAAGTATTGTACGAATTCATATTTAAACTGACTTTTTTTAAAAAAAATCTAAGTTTAAATTTTATGTCGAAATTATAAGTAATTTTTTTTTGTTTTTCTTGGTTTATAAATTAATTATATATATTATTTAATAATTTCAACTCTCAAAAAAAATAGTATTAGTCGTTTATAAAAATGTCTGCTTAATTTAAGAAGAAAAAAAATATTTAAAACAAGACAAGTTATTTTTTTCAAAAATTTAATATTCAATACTTAATATAAGAAATTTTTCCTTAAAGTTGGAAAAAATTATTCTCAAATTTACAAGATTTTTAGTTCTAAAATAATTTTTTAAAAACAATGTGATTTTTTTTCTAAATTAGGTATTTTTAGGCATGTATTTATATTATTTTTTTTTTTTTACTAATTATAAGTTTAAGCTTAAAGCTACATTAATTTTAAAAAGAAAAATACTTGCCAATTATAGTAGAAAATCGCACTTCTAAAATAAGCATTTTTCTTCTTATTTTAAGTAGTTTATTTTTATCAGTCTATGTATATTGTAAATATGCCGAATTATTTATGGCAAACTCAGAAAGTTTAATCATAATAAGAAACTTGGTAATATCAACTCAAGACTCAAAGAAATTAAGAAAATGTTGCACTATAACATAAATATTATGCGTACGTAATAACTATATTAAAAACATAAATTCTTTGTAGTAAACTTTGACAATTCAAATCTCAATGTATGAAATCCTTTTAAAATTTTGCTACCCTCTTCGAAATATTTCGCTCTTACAGTGAGTATCTTTTACATCTCCAATCCTAATATTTATAAATTATAAAACGCCACTGATTTAAATACACATATCTGCTTTTTTAGACTCAGTGTTTTAATATTATATTTCGGTGTCATGATTTCTTATTCAGTGCAAAGAACTCGTGTCACGTTAATGTTAAAATTCATATCTAACACTGGTTTTAAGTATGTCGATTTTTTTTCACTAAATTTGCAGTGTTCTTTATAGATAAAAACTCGTTTTTAATAACGCTTAATTAGTTAAAAGGGATAACAAATTAAATTTTTGACGTAATGCAACAGATTTTTAAAGTGTTGTAAAAAATGCATTTCATAAGTAACATTTTTAAGAAATAAAATAAATTATTTTTTAAAATTTATTTTAAAAAACATCGACCATAGCAATATTTATATATGTTAGAAATTTAATCAGACCCAACAAGATAATACATAAATAACTTTATGTGTTTCCAAACAAAATAAAAATTTCAAAGTTTATAACTTTGCCCGTTATAAACAAACTTTGTATTTTTGAATGTAATATTGCAAGACATGACACATTTTCTAAAAGAATTGGTTCTAATTAAGATACATGTATATTACAGCGTCAATCATTAAATGCGCAAATAGAATACTAGTAAAAGTACTAATTCGCTAACATATTCTGAAAAAATTTCACTTATCAAGAAATGACTTTCATGGAAGTCATGTGTTATAAAAAGATATTTAAAGAAATTTATCGAATTTATTGTTTAAAGTTCAAAATTGGTGAAAAATTTTGAAAAAATTGTTTTTTATTTACATCTTTTAAAAAATCTTATAATTAATGTTTTCAAAATTAAATAATTAATTCCACATAGTCTGTTATGTAAAAACAATAATTATTTCTTTATAAGATATTTTTTATACTTCACTCTTCAATTAATTTTACAGGCTGCAGTACTCATACTAATACAATAAAATAATGATAAAATTTTACATTAAATGAAAATTTCATTATAAAATTCATTGCGTAAAAAAATCAAAACATAAAGAGCACACTTCATAAAATTCTTGAGACAAACAATACTAAACTACCTTAAATACTTTTTAAATAGATAATTATTTTAATATTTTTTTTGAAAAAGTTGGTTTTTAAAACATAACGATTAGTATTTGTTACTAAAATTAAATTTATAGGGCCATAATTATTCAAAATTCTGCTGAATAATACTAGAAATCTAAACACGGATAAAAATATCTACTTACATTTAAAACCAGTGTAAAAAAATTTTTTTTATAAAATAACATAATAAGATTTAGTAGAAATATACTTGAAATTAATATTTATATGCTTATATAGCAAAAAATAAGTATATTCATATACCTTTTTAATAATAAAACTCTACTTGTCTCATTTTCTAGTAGATATCTACTTAAACGTAAGTAGAAATTTTTATCTGTGTAGATTTCTATATGTGGATATATGTATTTTACTTATAATCAGTTCTTTTAGAATATGCAGCATAATCGCATTAATGATTTCAAATATTTCTTGATAAAAACAAAATATAACTAATACTTTGAACTTAATTATTTAATTCCAAATTATGCAATTTTAAATCATTATGCACTTCAATATTTAATCCTATACCCAGAGAAAAACGTTTAATGAAAAAAAATCATTAAGAGAAAAATATTATCAGTTAATAA
>AGDA01055860.1:0-10066 GCA_000281935.1 Mengenilla moldrzyki | reverse complement strand
TTTTATAATATTACTTTTTAAATTTTATGTTTTTTTTTAATTTATTAAATTTTGTTTTTTTTTCATATTTTATTAAAGTTTTTTTTATTAAAATATGAAATAAAAAACAAAATTTATTAAAATTTTTATAAATTATTATTTTTTAAATTTTATTAAGTTTTTTTTTTAATTTTATTAAGTTTTAATAATAATTTTTTATAATTCAATAATGTTATTTTAAAAAATTAAAAAAAAAGTTTAATAAATTAAATATTAAAACTATTTAAGTGTAATATATCTTTTTTAATTCTAAATAATTTTTTATTAACTGATAATATTTTTCTCTTAATAATTTTTTTCATTAAACGTTTTTCTCTGGGCACTATAAATGAAATTTCTTATACATTAGTCTTACTAAAAACAATAGATTTGTTCGACGTGTATACACGTTCAATGCACTTAAGGTTAGGTTGGTTTTAAACTGTGTATAGATCGTGATCTAATCTAGTGTATTTAGTGAGTACTAATTTATAAAACTAATTTAGAGCAAAAAATCCAGAAAGATTACTTTTACATTTGGTAATTCTAGAGTTAAACAATATGAATAATCACTATTTCCTATGTCAAATTCTAGTCCAAATCCGAGCAAGAACTGCCACTATAACCTTCAATTGCATCGGTAATTTTTTGTAATATCAAATTTATATTTTGTGATTCAGTTAAGCCATTTTCAATAACTGTTTCATTTCTGTTATTAAATTTCGGACGGTCGTCAGCAACTACTTTATTAATATCCTCAGCAGTATTTTTCGACGAAATGCTCTTTTTTGAATGTCGATACAATTTTTTACGATACATTAAATTGTCTTCAAACTCTTCGCCAGTGCTACTATTAGTTGAATCAGAAGCAGACCAAAAAGCCGCCAAATCTTTTTTTAATACACTAGATCGATCACAAGTCGTGGTAGTTGACGGCGTTGGTGTCGGACTTGGACTAGAATTCGAACTCAAAACTGTCATTTTTTGCGATCTGTGTACTCTTGAACCATTTGTGATAATTTGTCGGATTTGTTCATTTATCACTAAGTCACTTAGTAAAGTTTGATGCAGAAGCTCTTTCGAATGATGGTCGTTATCGAAAACAACATACCGGCAAGGAAACATGCCCTCTTCGATTTGTTCAAATGTCAAGGAATCATCTTTAATCTTCTAAAATATTTCAAAAAGAAAAAAGAGTATTATTTGTAAACGGTTTAAATGCTTATAGATTTTTTTCAAACAAGCTTCTTATATTCAAGTACAAAAATTTTTTTATTTCAATAATAAAAAAAAAAAAAACAAGATACATTGCTTAATCATACAGCTTAGTTATCTTCTTTACCTCTTTTTCATTGTCAAGATATAAGGCAACATTGCTTGAAACTAATAAGTCATTGATAGACGACGGCAATTTGCCATTTACTTCATTTAAAGTTTTCTCATAGGACAAAACCACTTCTAATACGTCTTCCTGAAAAAAAATTAGTGATTTTTTCTTCTGGGTGATATAACAGCTTTGTACAAAAAAAATTATTTACACTTTTTGAAAACAATAACTTCAGTACATTGCATGCAGTGAGTTTTGTGCGTTTTTATTTATACAAGGCGTAAAATGAAAAATATGCATTGCAAATAGTGATATTATAGATCTGAAATTTCAACTGTTATTTTAGAGTTAACTGTTGTAATTGTGATAAAAATTTATTTAAAATCGACTTTGGTAAAGTATAGCAAATTGAATTAATAACATTTTTAACACTAACACCTTATAAATTTTTCCAATTTATTTCAAAAATAAAGTTCGCTGGATCCAATACTAATTTTTATGCAAATAAACATACATTAATAACTTTAATTTCTAGAACATAATGTCAGTTTTTTTAAGCGTTACACTCACAAAAATAGGTACTTAAACTTAGTTGAAATTCTGATACTACATATAACTAGTAGAAAAAAGTTTTAGAAATGTAAGAAATATTTACTTAAATGTATTAGAAACCATTTTTAATTTTTCTATTAAATGTAATGAGAATGTTCCTTATTTTACGTAAAAAAAACTTAAAAATTGTATAACTTCTGTAAAAATATAGTATCAAAACGTAAGAAGACGCTTCTTCTAAAACTATTTGAACATGTCCAACAATTTTAAAGTTTTTCAACTGGTTTCACATAATGTAAGAACTTCTACTAATTTTAAGTAATTATTTTTGTGCATGTATTGTTTGACTTCAATTTATAAGATAATGTTTTTGAAATCTTCTAAGAAAATTACTTATTAAAAGAAATTATCAATCATTAAAATTAATCATTATTAATTAAACATTACAGTTGAATATGTTACTATAACTTTTATATTCAGTGTCATTTTTTTAAAGATAGCAATAACTTAGTAAAATATGAAAAGAATGATCAATAATACGTTTACTTTTAAAATAAGTTGATAATTTTAAGTAGTAAAGAATAGTGGACCAAAAAGTGAATTATAAGAATCGGTTTCAATCGTTACTCATTATTTTTAATAGAAAAACATTTTTAAACCATTTATCTAATTGGAAATTTTGTAAAGAATTTATATCACTTATATTTAAAGCAATAATTTAAAGTGAAATAATTATATTTTAAATTAATCGATTCGAAAAAAAGTTTTAAATACGTGCTAAAGTAAAATGTTACTTTGTAACACAGTATAATACTTTGGTGCAAAAATCTAAAAAAACTTGACTTTTTTATATCAAATTAAAGTATTTTGTTCGCATTAACTTTCTGCATCATTTTACACAAAAGTTTTCTAGTCAGCAAATTCTTTTATTCCGTCGAATAAAATATTTATTTCTTATAATTTTATCAATTTTTTAAAACTTTAAAACTTCATTTTGTAATAAAATGACTCTCAAATTAAGTACGTCACTGACAATAATATAAAAAAAAACAGTGATAATATTAAAATAAATGAGCTTGATTTACTAGGGTCAATAATATAACTCTTCCTCGAATGTAAGAATTAATCTAACGTTTCCTGTGTAAATTTCATGTAACTAAAATCATTGTATTTAATGCCACTTCATTCATCCCTCACCCATTTAGCAATAAGCATATTTTTGCTCATTAACCAGCAAAAATTTTTTAGTCACTGCAAATATTTTTCTTTAAATTAACTAATTAATTTTTCACTATTGAATAAAAAACAGAGTCAAATATCACAAGAAAAATACCTAACAGAATCAATCCAATTTTTGATTAGAAAACTATAACAAGTTTTTTTTTAAAAAAATACAAAGCTGTTTAACATAATAAATACATTAGAGAGAATATTTTTAACATGTGCATATAAAGTTTGATTGTCGACAAGCTCCTGAAACTTTTGAGTTGCACTTAAACTCCAAATTCCATTCATCGGCTTGACATTATGCAATTTCGCACGAACAGCTTGCCGTGGATACACCGCATACGTTTTCATCAAATAGTAAACGTTACTGAATTTACATTCCATAACGTAACCGAAATCAATAAGGAATACCTGTAAAATAAATATTTTTAGAGTTTTAAACATATATTCATTTTATGTGTTACATAAGATGCAAAATATATTCCAATAAATTTACACATGTCTCAAATATATTTTAATGCAAAAATTTAAAACGTGTATAAGATTTGCATTCAATAGATTCAAATTAGCTAATGCTCTAACACAGGGATGAGCAACACTTGTGGCCCGCTAAACATGTTTATGTGGCCCGTTAAGGATTTTCAAAATTGAATTTATTTATCAATTTTTTTCTATAAATATATTAATCAGCTTGTACCGAAAAAGCAGTGCCAAATATCACATTGAAAATTTCAAACAAAATCATTTTTCAGTTATTCTGTTATTTTTCATTAAAATTATTGTATGAAATGTTGATTTTTTCTAAATTTTACGTTCATTCTTCTAGTGTTTACTAAGAATAAAGCCTTAAGTTATTAATTAGTGTTACTTTATGTGCGGTCCGCCAAAAAAATTTAAAATGGCCCATCGATAAAAAAGGTTGGTCATCCCTACTTTAACACATTTAAGTGCATTTGCATTTAATATATCTGAGCGTATGCTTTTAAAAGAAAAATTTCATTTGCTTCGAAATTTTGAAAAAATCGCTTCATCATTTTTTCCACACAACCAGCTATTTTAAGTGCTTCATGAATCAATTCATGAATTTGGAATATTTTTACTTTTGAAACTTTTAGTGTAATTATATAAATATTACAATTTGATTTTACAGTAAGTAAACTGTAATATTTAAAATACAATAATAAACAATGTTTAATTAGTGTACTTAAAAAATTTGAGCTCTGATTAAATTTCTTTGTATCGATCTCGATCCGTAGTGGTATTAATATAAACACAAATACTAAAGCTCACTTTGAGCTTATATAGCCATACAAAATAATATATAAAATAGTAATCTATTAAAAAATGAGTAAAAATAGAATTAGAATTCCATGAGCTATATGGTGAAGCATTCATTATAGTTAAAAAAAAATTCATTCTGAAATATCCAAAAAACAGTTAAAAAGTTTAAATAATCTATAATAATATCAATTTTTCGTATATTGGTAACTTATTGTTAGAATAATAAATAATACAATTATAACTGCATTTTTTAATATCAGGATTATCAAAACCGTTAAAGTGACGGTCTTCAAAATTAGTGGTTAAAAATTTGATATAATTTTCACATATTTCTCTAAAGTTTAATGATGAGTTTTAATGCATTATGAAAACAGTTAAATATTCTTATTTGATTTTAATTTACTTTAGCTTCCATAATACGAATGATTTAAACGTATTCATACCAAAACAGTCAAAATGCGGACTTTGTAATTTATAGACCGTAACATTTCATGTATCGACTTATGGAATTTAGGACAGAGTTCCTAATTTAGACTCAGTCTATCTAATGATGGACGTCAATACACATTTACATTCATTTCTACATCATTTTTAGACATTAATACTGAGAATTTCAAATAAGATGTTTTTAAGAGATCTACTTTACTCAGATTATGATTGCGTTGAAAAATTATACAAAGTGAATACCGAGAAAAATGTTAATGTCATTTTGTTCAAAAATTCATAGATCTAATGTAAAAGTGTAAGTGTCGAGAATAAATCTGGACAAAATTCATTACTATATTTTTTTTTTCATTCAGTTATTTCCCAAGATTAATTTAAAAATAACAAAGCAAAAAACAATCACTAATAAGTTTTATGTCTCAAAAACGGAATCAAAATTGTTTAACTGCAAATTTAGACGAAAATTTTTGTTTTTTTTATTTTTTAGTTTATATTAAAACCTTCAAAGAATTTGTGCTTAGGCGGTTACCATAATTCTAAAATAAGGTCTACGAGAGTGTAGGAAAACTCAAGTTTGAAATTTCTCAACAAACTTACGATTCATTCGACTACATGACAAAAAATTAGCAACTTATACCTAAAATAATTCAACAAATATGTTTGTGGTTAGTGTACATGTAGGGTAACATGCGCTTGTAAAATATATGTTTTCAGATATTCAATACACAATATTTTTTACATAATATAAACATCAGCATAAACTATTTTGTCTGCTTTTTTTCATTATTAATAAATTGTTATATTAAACGCTACTTTTGCGCAATCGCATTCTTTTATTTATATAAACTAAATTAAAAGCTATAATAAAAGCCACAATCAAAACTCGTCGTTTTGACTGATACGGTAAAACTAGGTATATATTAATCACATATAGTCCTAGTGTTAAAAATAAATATAAAATTACTTCAACAATTTTCTGGTCCTCGAAAATTTGAATGATTTGAGCGCGTCTAAATATTTTTTTTTTACCATTTTGATACGAAATCACGCAGTAATAACCCAACAAAATATGGCACTCAGCAATTTGGTAGTTATTGCAATGTAGAGTATAGAACGATCTAAAAATTAAAATTTTTTTAAACAAATAAATAAAATTGAAAAAATCAACTACTAACTGAATTTTATTCACGAGATCGTCAAAATAATCCTTTTTGGAAATATTAATCCAAAACTTCGACGGATTAAAGATTTCATGCACCTTTACCTCAAGCGTGATATTCTGGTTTTTGTAGCGTGAAGGCACAAATTGCCTTTTAATAATATCACCAGGCTCAAATACTAAATCAGGATATTTAACGAAAACAAAATCAGAAAGCGAATTTGCCTTTTCTACCAAGGGAAATGACTCGTCAATAGGAGACTTTATTGACTCATTAGCTTTTTCGTCATCTTCTTCTTTGCCAATTTTCAAATTCTGAAATTCAGCAGCCAACTGTGTATAGAAAAGTAATTAGTTTTTTATAAAGAAAATTTTAAATTCTTTTAACGAATTTAAAAATTATTTTAATTTGTATTTGTAAAATGAAATTACACATATATAACTATTAGATTATACAAACTTTCTTATGTAAAAGCTAATCTTAATAAGAATAAATTCAAAATTATATCTGAACGTAAAAATTTAGTTCTGATAATTTTTTTCATTAATTTTTCTAAAAACGAATTATTTTAAATAAAAATAGTAAGACTCCGCTTAACGTGTAAAATAATTTTCATCAAAGTAAGGCGTGATGCGAGACAACACTGAGCGAGGCTATCTTAACATGTAAAATTAAAGCTAGAGCAAAATGGATAGTTGATTTCTAATTTAATGCTTTTCTATTATTTTTTTTTCATTATCATCCATGATTAAAACTAAAGATCATAATATTTGTCTATTTATTAATCGTTATAGCATTATGTAATTTTGTACTTACAATAATGTCAACAAATGCTTCAAATGATAAAAATGTGTCTGTACAGCATCTCACCAAATAAGAAACATAATTAATGTTTCGAAACAACGCTAAACAAATCAGAGTTAAGCGGAGTCTACTGTATTAACATTTTTAGAAGTATAATCTCAAAAAAGAAACTACATTGATGGCATTAAGATAACATGATTTTATGAAATTAAATCTTATAAAATTTCCTTCATAAGTTATAAATTAATTGTTTCAATTCTCTAAATTTTGTTTCAAAAAATAAACTATCAAACTTGACTGATGTTTAATTGACGTATTCAAACATTTTATTAAAAATAACTTTACGTGAAAAGATAACTATATAAAATACATTTGAACATTCACAAATTATTTGAAACTTAATGATCTAAAGAATGAACTTTTGATTTACAAAATATTTACGAGAAAAAGAAGGCTTTAAAAGGGTAAAATAAGTAAGCAACTTACTTCTAATGGAACAGCTTCAATCAACGGTTCCCGTTTATAATTATAATCGGAATTGTTATTAGAATTAGGAACATTTTCCTTATCCGCAATAAACTTAGGAATTGGACGTCCATATCCAAAAATCTTCCAATCAGAAGTCCCTGGTCGTGTCATTACAAAAATATCCGTATTATCGGAGCAGAAACTATGTACCGTACTAGAGCCAATATAACGTTTCAAGTCTTCCTTAAATATTTTGTGAAATGCCGAACAAATATTCGACATCCAAATACCATCTGGGTACTCTTCAAACAATTTCTCAAATTTTTTGCGTAAATTATCCGAAACGAAAGGTTTTTTAATCGACGATTGGTCACTGTCAGAGAGAACCATAGAAGCATTCTGCAGATTGCAGTCCTTTTTCTTCATATTTAAGTAGCTAGTAGCAATGTTTCGTTGTCCTTTCGAAAGCGGGGTCATATTCCGGTACTTAGTAGGTAACTGAGATTGGTTGTTCGCTTTAAGTACTTGACTCAAGCAAAACTTGGAAGCTTTCCCTTTATTTGATTTTTCAGACTCGTCAAACGTATCCGATCCTTCAGATTTAATCAGCGCCTTTTCAAGTTGCAGATAGTCTGTTTTCTTTGAACTTTCCTTTGCCAAAGTGTCCAATTTATTCGACTTACTTAAAGTTTTATTCAGTTCCTCCAAGTCAGTTGGTTTTCTTGAATATTCTATTTTTCCTGAATTTCTTGCTGAATTTGCCAATTTGGTCAAATCTTCCGGCTTTTTAAACGGTTCACAATTGTTCAATGCATTGCCTAACTTACTTTGATCATATTCAACTTTAACAGGTATTATTTCACTCGATGCTTTCGTTTCTTCGTTTGAATTATTACTCCGCTTTATAAGATTTTTTACTTTTAAACTGTTTTGGTTTATTATACAAAAAAAGTTATGTCATTGTAAAACTTTGCATAGAGACCATTTCAATTCATTATAATTACATGCAAAAACAGGGCTAATTACAAGTACAAAGTGGGAATCACCTTTCAAATCTTCTTTATTTATAATTTTACGGTTTAAAATGGTAGTTTTCGAATGGAAATATAAAATTCACAAATTAATTAACTAATGAGTTTAACAAACTAAAGCCTAAAAATTAAAGGCGTTTTAGCTCGGCCATAATTAAGTTACAATGTTTTAACGACGCTAAAATAATAAGTTACAGTAAATTAACTGGGGGAGGGGGGAGGAGTAAATAAAATCAAATATAACTTACATTTTCCATTTAAATTATCATTTGCACACTCAACATATGAAAGACGCTTCAGAATTATACAAGTAATCGTGATCAATTTTTGATCAAATGATTTATGTATAAACAAAAAAAAATGAAGGGAACCCCGTTAATGTGAAGCACCCAAAACATGATTCACACAAATATGTTGACACTTTACGCTGCAAAAAGACATTCATATAATTTTTGTAAAAATTTCAAACTGTGAAAAAATGCCTATACAGTGAATTTTCATTTTGATCTTACAATAATATTTCACAGTGATTATACCCTGGCATGATTTGGTAAGGACCAGTTTACAAACAGCGTTTATTGTACAATTACTATGTCATAATGAATATTTAGTGTAACATCAAATCGGAATGGTTTTGTGAGCATCAACTTACATGAATGCTTCATTATCTGATCACAAAATTGTTTTGCATCATGGGATTTTGTGTACTCAAGTTTAAAGAACGAGGAGCAAGTAAACCTAAAAAACTCAACACCTCAACTTTCGCTAAAATTAAAAAAACACTATCTAAATCCATGCGATCTGAATACATAACAAAATTCTCTTGAAAATTCAAATTGTTCTTCTTACTACATTCTACACAATGTAGTGACATTCACACGAGATACATGGTTTGGAGTTTGATATTTACATTTTCATTTTACTTTTCAAATGTATATTATTCATCAGCAGTTATAAATAAAAACATCGATTAGAAAATTTGGAAGTATTTAAATTTAAGAATTAAAAAATGACCAGCGAAATTTAACTAAAATATTAAAACTATTTCCTCTCTAAACTTTGGTACACTGTCAAGCATACAAAACTTTTTAAACCATCTTTTTCCATTATTCTTTTCGTCAAAATAATCAGTACCGTCAAAAGGTATATCCTTTATTCAAACTACATTAAAACTCAAGCAAATCAGAACATTTGTAAATTGATGTACATAAAATTACTCCAATGCAAAACCACGCTAAAGACTCATTATAATTTTACAGTGAGCAACATTTGTGAAATAAAACTCATACGATCATCACATAACAAGAATACCGACAAGACTTTAAGTATGATTTCCCATGTAAAGATTTCATGATTTCTTATGTAAAACGTCATAGTGATATAACCTTCATGTAAGTCTCGTATTAGGTATTAAAATGCCTTGATAATTTCTAAATTTTAAGCTCTTAAACAGAACGTCAAAAAAATTAGTATAAGTACTTAGTTTTTTAATAGTTTGTACTCATGTTTAAAATTAGATTATGTAAAAGCAAAAGTTTAAGCTTCTAAAAATTATTTTGAAAAGAAGGGTTATGTGGAAAAATACGAAATTCGTTCTCTGAGATAAAATGAGGTAAATTGCTTAAGCAAGATAAACGCTTTTTGTATAGTATTTTAAAGTCTTTTTGGAAACTACCTTGAAGTCAGTGTAGAGTTATACGTCATCTTAATTTTATAAATATTAGTTGATTTATGATCTCATACAATTAATTAAA
>AGDA01055719.1:0-11243 GCA_000281935.1 Mengenilla moldrzyki | reverse complement strand
TAAAGAGTATTAACGAAAATTTTTTTTACAGCATACAATTTTTATAAACCTATGTGCTCTAACAGCATTTGAATACAAAGAAAATATTGTTAGAATACTATTTTTGGTGCGTAGGAAGTCCTTATTCGGAACTAAAAACTGTATTTCCTTAAAATCTCTAGAGTTTAAGTAAATCTTTTAATGCTCATTTTTTGGATGTACAAGGAGAAAATTAATGATTTTTTAAATTAAAATTTATGTACTTCGAATTTCCACATAAGGTTCAAAAAGTTCTGGCCACAGAAATTGTATTTCCGCTTAGGAAGAATGGTTTCGTCTCTGCATCAAAAGTTATGGCGTTGAGAGAAGTGATAAGTGAAATTATTAACGATAAGACCTTTTTGTCCGAAGAAAAAGATCCTGAAGAGTTCGTTAATATTTTACTCGGTCATATTTTTAAATTCAATAAAGTAATGAAATTCGACGTCGGATTAGAATCATTTTGTTATCAAGTGTTCGCTGAGAAAAACGAGAAGTGGATGTTTCCTACAGTACAACAGTTAATAATGCAGTCGTTTCTGTTCTCTAATTTGAAATTGAATGAAATTCCTGATTATTTTATCGTACAAATGCCCCGTGATGGGGTTCGATTTAAAATGTACAATTATATTGTGCCATCGAAATTTATTGACTTGTCTGATCTTATTTCGAATTGTAAGTTTTTAGTTATTATCAATGAAGTTTATTTATTAACAAAATATTCTGAATGGTTATTCGACATTTTGGAACAAATAAAAAAAACTTCAATTTCTACCATATAAAAAATTAAGGTTTGAGCTAGTGAAATAGGTACGAGGAAAACATACAATTATTTTTTATTACTGATTTAGACTTCTAAACTCTTCTCGTATATGCCGAGAAAGCTATAGTGCAATATCAGCAGGGATGAACTGTTATTCTATTTTTAAAAATATTTTGAAATTCGGATTGTCCAAATGAAAGAGAACAGCGATTCTTAACCACTAGTCCGGCGTACAAGTGCCGATCCGCAAAAAATTTTTAGCCGTTAGAGTTTAAAATTTAATGCCTTCATTTTCAAAAATTTTTCTGCTTACAACATGTTGTATCTGAAATAAGACTAAATTTGGTCTTAATTCGTCTAGAAGATAGTTTTTTTATACTTAAAGTATAGTAATTTCGAGACTAATTTAGATACGATTTAATTTTGCAGGGAAAATGTATTTTTTACACATCTTTTTACTAGTCTGTGGGTCGAAAAAAGTTGAGAAACGCTGTAGTAGAATACTTCGGGTAAATGAAAGAATATAGTTTTATATGTCCTAATTGGTTCTAAATTGCCTAATTTGACTTAACAATTTTGACCCATTGTCCTAAAAATCTAAATTTTTAGATGAAGACTCAATGAGTCTGCCTCAATCTGATGGTTGAAAATATCCTATAATAAAATGACCATACTGCCAGATATTAGGAAG
Source organism: Mengenilla moldrzyki (assembly GCA_000281935.1). Classification (NCBI taxonomy): domain Eukaryota; kingdom Metazoa; phylum Arthropoda; class Insecta; order Strepsiptera; family Mengenillidae; genus Mengenilla; species Mengenilla moldrzyki. Next base: position 9,771 of record AGDA01055719.1, on the reverse strand, counting down.
GGAGTGGTCTTGATTTTTATAAATAAGGTTTTTTTTCCATTTTTTCTAATGTTTTAGTACTAATGATCCTCTGTCACTCTGTTAATTTCACATTGTTGCATGTTTCGCTGAAGGCAACGATAGTTATTTAGCTGTTAATACTAACGTAAATTTATCTGATTTTTGTTGATCATCTTGTGTCGCAGGATAAACACATGCATGTGGTCGTACCAATTACGATCATGCGAACACAGATTATCTACATCAGCAAAACATTCCTTTATCTTTCTTTTCAAAACTTGATAACATAGTTCTATTTCTTTATAAGTGATGGGCGTTGTCGATTAGATTAATTTTATTGCAAATATTTTTATTTCACTTTTAGTAAATGTCAAGCAATTTGTGGAGAATAGTTAATAAGCAGAATTCTTTACTATACTTTTACATTTTTCGTCGAAGAAAAATGAAAAAATGAACCTAAATACTTTTTGGCAACGTTGCGGAAGGTTTTATCAAAAAATATCGCTATTTTTATTTGAAATTTTTCCAATTTAAAATGGAAAAAGTTTGAAAAATTGTTTCCTTATGCCTGTTATGATAATTTGTGATGTAAAGATTTGTATATTTCTATATTCTGTTAATAAACTAATTGATTTTATTCGGAAGCGTTTCATATAAGAGTTTTCACGTCCTAACCGTGAAAGAAAATTATATTTTCTTTTATTTTTAATTAGAATCGTAATGATCAATATGTTTTTTATAAAATTTTTAGTTTTCATTACTTAATACATTTTTGAATACTTATAAATAAATATATAAATGTATACATTTGTTCCGTCTTATCTACAATGAGTTGCCAAATTAATAGGGACATTCACTAAATTTACTCTTATTTTATTGACGCCAGAATTCGATATACGGGTCAAGTCTGCTATTTTTCATTGAGAATGTCTCGGGTGTACCCTGCAAACCAAATGTTACTTAGAAACACACAGCGTAGTCGCTGTGTAGGAACAATGCGACTTGACACACTGTGACTACGCAGCGACCATCTCATGCGATCGCTGTGTGACCTGACGCAATAAAACTAAGCAGCAATTACCTTATGACCGTCGCGCGATTGAATTGTCTGCAATTACAGAACATTTCAATTTACACTTATTTGATTTATGTAGTACCGAGATTGTTTCCTGGGGTTCTTAGACTAAATAGAAGTATTTAGTCACTTTATGCAAACGCAGCGACGTCGCTGCGTGGTAACAAAACTAACACTATGTAGTAACTGCGACGGTATTGTGACTATACATGGTTTCGAAGGTAGGAAAAGGGTTTAACCTTTTTTTTTTCGGGGTCAAATTTATCACTCGACCCATAGAGAGAAAGTTTTTTTTTTTCATAAAAAACTAATTTTGTTCTAAAATCTGTACTAAATTATTTTAAGTTTAAATAACAGTAAAATATTACTTATTTGCATGTAATAATTATTTACTAAGCTACAAAAAAAGCGATCAAAATAATTATGTACGTGTTTCATTTTTATACATGTGAACAGCTATGGGTCTCTCTCATTATTGAAATATTTTTACAAAACAAACAAATCTCTCAGCTCTTAAAGTCCATTTTGAATTTGAGTTACAAATATACTGTGAACATAAAAATATTCGAAAAATACTTAGACCATTTAAAAACTGTTCCTATTAATTTGGCGGCCCATTGTAAATGAAAATATGATCATTTTATTCTATAGACATAGTGTTACTGTGAACGTTAATTAGTTTTCTCTAAAAAAATTCAAATTTAAAGTATTGATTTTATACAAAAAATTTATTTAGGGTATAGAGCATGTACGTCTTGTGGTGAATTAGCTACTTGCGAATGCAAAGACTGTTTCAATACCAGTTTAGAAGGAATTTCTTTTTGTGAGTTCTGTTACGCTAGAGCGCATACGTTTTATCGTTTTGGCCATACGAAACGTGATATAACAGTGAACAGTGACTTTAGTATACCGAGTTATAAAATACCAGCTATTACTCTCGAATTGCAGGCTGTACTGTGTATCGGAACCTCGCATTATGTCAGTTTTACTAAAATGAGTCCGGATTCCGATATTTGGTGTTTCTTTGACTCAATGTCAGAACATGAAGGTTCTTATTTTATTTATTTTAGTTGTTTTATGAATAGTCATAAAGACTTGCTTCATAAATTGAACCAAACAGTTCTTTATTTTATTTTAATGGTATTTTCGATAATGTGTACTTCTGTCTAATTTTTGCAATGTGCCTTTTTAAAATCTTATATTAAAGGTATTATTTCCAAGTTAGTATAGTAAAATTTAAGTACAGATTATGTCAAATGCCAAGTGGCACGTAAACACATATGAAATATGCTTTTTATTTTTCTTGAAGGAAACAAAATGTCTACAAAAATGTAAAAATTGTAAAAACAGTTTTAATTTTCAAGAGATAATTTTCGCTTGTTTCTCTCTAACGAAAGGTGCATTACTACTGAAAACAAAAGGCACATACTTACTTACACTTACAAAGAAGCCACCCGAGATGTGAAATCCCGATTTTTTAAAAATACTTTTAATCTTTTACATATATCCTTAGATAAAGAACCGCAGTTCTGTTTCAGCTATAATTAACTTAGAGTTGAGACATAAGGGTTGAAAGTAGAACACGACAAAACATAAAAATTAATGTTACGCTGAAAGTAACGGTTATTTTGAAAAATGACTTCTACACAAGTTATGCAAAATTAAAAGTTATACAAAAAAGATATCAAGAGATTTTTGCTTTAAGGTACTGTTGGCGCGTAATTAAAAAAAAACCTCTTTAAACACTTTTCAAGGAAACCATTACTGTAATAATTATAATCTAAATATTAAAAAGCATTTGTAATTAAAATTAAACGTTAATGTTAAATTCGATTCTAAATTAAAAATAATTAACAAGCAACAATTGCATAAGTATATTTAATGCATAAGAAGTCAATAAAACAGGTATAAATCAACGAAGCTTAAAAATACGAAAAAAAAAAATTTACGAAAATCACCACCGCCTTTTCATGTTATTTGCAGAATGGTAAAATCTAACAAATTATGTAGTTTCTGTTGTAAAATATACGCTTAACGGTGATATAGAGGATGAAAAGTGAAATACAATATTTAGTGATTACAGCGCCGCAAGTGGCCGAACAAAAACACCGTGCATCTGCTTGCATACAGCATAATATATGTAAATTATATTAATAAAATTTGGATCTATTATGTATTACATTTTGTTTCAAATTCCGAAAAATCGAAGAAAAAATGCAGTTTTTTTTAAATTACACGCCAACAGTACTTCAAAGCAAAAAGCTTTTGATAATTTATTTGTAGATCTTTTAATTCTACATAATTTTTGTAGAGGTCATTTTTCAAAATAACCGTTACTTTTAGCGTAACATTAATTTTTATGTTTTGTTATGTTATACTTTCAATCCTTATATCTCAACCCCAAAGGCATTATAGTCGAAACAGAACATGCGGTTCTTTATCTAAAGATATATGTAAAAGATTAGAAGTATTTTAAAAAAATCGGGATATCTCATCTCAGGTGGTTTCTTTGTTAGTCTTATACTGATCTTAAATTTTACAGTTATAGCTATTTATTTCACTAAGATTTTTAAAAATAAACACCCAAAATAAACAAGTATTTCCTTGATATTTTATAACAACGATGACAAAAAGTGGGCCCGCGATTCACGTGCGACTCTTTGAATGATTATTCGTGGCTTTTGATAAATGTAACCAACTACCCTTTTCACTTTTTTGCTATTACATTTTAAAAAATTATTACCGATTCTTTTGTGTTTTAAAATGTTCTTGAAATAAATAGTTATAATTTCTGTAAAAAAATTTTTTGCATTCCTTTTAAAAGCGTAATTAATTGTGACTTACAAAACATTTCAAATTTTGAAAAATAGCTTGAACTGTTAAGAAGTTTGTCCACCCCCATTCTCTAATATCAACTGAGTTTCTATACTTAAATACATAATTTAATGGTAAGATATGTACTTTTTTATTTAAATTGTAAAAAAACAAGATAATTTAAAATCAAAATCTAGTGATTATTGGATAAATATTACATTGCTCTTCGAAGACACCTTTTTTGTAAAATAAGCTGGCATTCCTGCCAACCATTTAAAATAAAGCTAATATTTGAGCTCATATTTATATCACGGTATTATTACTATGCGCGTTCCAAAACTCCTTAGTGATCTTACAATGTTAGATATACTGTGATTTTATGAAATAATGTTACAGTGATACTACATTGTTCATTCTCACGTTTGGCTAGCGGGATTAATAATTTATAAAGCACTTTTGTTACAATGGAAAAACATTTACTGTAAATTTATCTTAAAATCTTTATCGTTTGAATTCCTTATTTAATAAAATATTGCTAAATTAGCAAAGCTATGGTTATTTTTAACAATGGTATTAAAACATATTTGGAGTCGATACTTAGTTGTGTGTGTAGTTAATCAATGTATCATTTACTAGCACGGTAACAGATATTGTATTATTTATGTATCATTGTAGTGTAAAAATTACGTTGGAATATAATTGATACACTAGTAGTATTAAAATTAAAAATTTATGAAGCATTTTAAAGCATTTTACAGTTTTAATTCAAATCATTTTGTATTTCAGAGGGTCGAGTTGGTCGAAATGTTCCGAGAATTGAAATAGTAAAAGATCTTTTAAGTTTTTTCCAAAAAGATCAAAACTCAAATTCTGAAATTAAGATGTTTCTTAAAAAACCATATTTGAAGAGATTAATGAATGATATTTACTGGTGCATTTATCGGCGAACAAAATAACAAATAGAAGTCTTTCATAAACTCTACAATATATTTTTTTAAAACAGAGATCAAATATTGTACTATATATGAGATTATTGATATGATAAATATACAAAATACAAAATCAATTTTTTTGTTCAACTTATGAGTAAAAAGAAATCATTTTCAGGCCTTTTCGTAAATTTATTCGGAGTAACTCAGAGTTAAAAACTTGTATTCGGAAATTTGGACATTATTATGGAGAATGTTACGTTACTATAACTCTGATAAATTTTACTAACAAGTAAAGTTGAAAGAATTACAAAGACATTATTATTACGAACACAAAACGAATTTTTCACAGTAAATCCATATGTTGTTCTATTCGTTTTTTATTCCTAAGAAAACGTAACTAGCAAAGGATACAATTTTCAAACATCACAGAATTGATTTTGAATATTTGAAATAGATTTGACCAGAGTATATCCGAGTAAGTTTCCGAAAAAGCCCTATATGTGCTTTTCTAGCTGCAGTTTTATATCGCAATAAAGTGTATCAAGTCTTGTAACGTTATATGTGAAAGAAAAAAATTAATTAAAATCTTATTAGATCTAAGTTAATATGTGACAAAATGCAACTAAAAAACCACAACTTTACATCATATACGTATGACTTAATATTTCTTCACAGATCCCCATAATAATTATTTATTTAATCTTTATTGAAAATTATTTTTGCTCCTTTTCACTGGTTATTAAACAGCATTACTATATAAAAGCTGTGCAATAATGAATTTTTTATTAACTATTTAAAATGAATATCACACATTGGTGTTATAAGTGCTTATTGAGTATATTTTTTAATACAGCAGCGGTTTCCAACCTGGGGTACCGTATTCCTGAGGGTATGTCGTAGATTTCTTAGGGGTACTCAAAAAAAAGTTATAATGACCGTAAAAATTCAAAGAAATATTTAAGCAAAATCTTATTTACGTTATGAAAATAAATTATTTTGAAAATTTTGTTTGTTCAGTACAATTACAAAACGAAAAATTTTCTAACATTAAACTTTTGTTCATTGAAAAAAAATTGATGATATAATTTCGGTCCATACACATGATAAAATATCGAAATGAAAAAAAAATTACATAGCGAATAGAAAAGAGGGGTACAAATTAAATAACTGACTTGAAAAGGGGTACAGTAGTTAAAAAAGGTTAGGAACCGCTATAATACAGTGTTATTTTAAGCTTAAAAATTAGGTTGCTTTTATTCGTAGATAGTATGTTTACTTTTTTATTCATTATTCGCAGAAGACATAAAATTTTCATTAATCTTATTAAACGAAAAATGCTCATAAAATTAATACAGATTTCTTCTGTAAATGCATGGACGTAGTATACATGGACTGCTCAGCGAATACAAAAAGCTGTCGCCAACACAAAGTTGTTTCTGACAAAAAGCGCGGGCCTTAATTTTTTTTAAATAAGTGGAAAAGAAAAAAATATAGTTACACTTGCGCGCTCAGTCAGAAACAACCTTTGTGTTGGCGACAACTTTTTGTATTGGATGAGCAGCCCATGTATATTAGGTCCATGTGTAAATGGTATTATTCTTAATATTAAACCGACTAGAAACAAACAAAAAAATTAAATGAAGTCATATAAATAGTTTGTTTGGTATGTCGAGATAAATATTTAGAATCGGCGATTATTTTAAAATTTTTCTATAAATATTTTTCGTTATGAATACAATTTTTATGATGACAATAGTGGTAATGACGTTATGAGATCTGAGTGGATGTTTTGACAAAATGTGGTCTTGTCTTAACTATTGTGGATTCAAGTAAGTAATTGTTATAGGTTTGGATTTGGAAAAAGAATCAAGTCGTCGTTCAATCGAATCGATTTATAAAAGAATATGAAGTTTTTTCAAATTGTGAAAAATATCTTTGAAAATTATTTGATCAATAAAATTAACAGCTACTGATTAGATAAATAGCATATGCGGTATCAATTATCTACAAATAACGGAAAAACGTCTAGTATACTGTTTACAAATAAAAACATCCTAAAAATTAATTTTTTTTCAATCGAAAGTTTACAAAACGAAAATCACATAACACATTGTATACGCGGTAGGTCTCATATGAAATACACACTATTTACTTTTTAAAATGCTATACACCGCATGCTAAGAAAGTATTTTTTCTAGTATGCAATATTAAGTCATATGAAATATGTGAGATTTCTAATTTTTTTTACAATAAAATACATCTATAGAATCTAATTTAAATCATTATCATAAATTTCGAAATCGTCATAATCAGGATCTAAATTCTTACAATGGATTCGACTAAATAATAAAATAAATGCGTCATTGTTTGTATTATGAAAATAGAGATGTCTCGAAATCTATACATAGTGTTTTTGTTTATTTCAATGAATAATAAAAATAGCAAAGATATTTTTAAGTCAATATTGCTATGTACGCAGAAAAAGGTGAACGCGCCGTTATCAATAATGAAATATATTCAATTTTTAAAACTGTTTTTTATAATAAACGTTAGTGATTTATTTTTGAGATTATTGACTCAAATTTTAATCTAATATTGTTTGAACTGTTGTGAAATAAAAAATTTAAAAGTACACGTGTTCAGTATTGCCGACAACTATCGAGATGCATTTCAATTCGTTGTGGCTCGAATTGTTATGAGCTGTGTGTTGTTTGATTGTTGATGGGAACGGATAAAAAATTCTCAAAAAGCTAACAAAATAGTTACGTAAATAAAGTCCAAAAAAACAAAAGCCTTCTTTGAAAAACATTGGCTAATATGAGTTGAAATTCTTTAATCTGTTCTGAGGTTTTCGAATATAACGAAAAAATCGATCTCAAAACATGAATGGTTAACTCATGGACTGATCATTTAACTGAAGTGTTGGTTTGAACATTTTAGTACCAGACTTCAAAAATGCATGCACTAGGACAATAATTTAGACGGACGTTAACAACAAACTAAAGTATATTTCAACTTAGATTCACTTATTTTAAATTTCTAATTTTCAGATGAAGGCACGCATTATAGCCTTTTTAATATGTATTTTAATGAATGAAAAAAATTAAAAATATGATAGCTTTAAAGAAAATTGAAAACAGTACAAAAAAAGTTCTGTTCATTTTCTGATACAGGCAATAATTTAATTTTTATAATTATTTTCTGATCTTTTTAAACTGTCAAAAGGACAATGTAGTTTCAAGGATTCCATCACTTTGTTTTTACGTACAGGTATACAAAATTATAATTTTTAGATTTCGAGACATCAATGTGATAAACGTTTTATACTTTAAAGCCCTACAGGTAAAAAATACGATTCTTTGCATCTTTTTGTTGAAAAAGAAATAATTGAGGGACCAGATACTGTTGTCGTCAAATGGAAAATCTGGATTATACGAATAGATCTGACACTGATTTAAATTGATTGCTTCGTCAATAGCGTTCCATAAACGATTACGTATAGCTGAATATTGCTCGCTAGCGGACGTACCCAAATTTCCATCTATCGAACTTTGTACCCATTTCAGCGATGGTTCTTTACTGAAATCTTCGCTCTAAAAACATATTTCAATTAAGCAACTGGATAATATGTAAAAAAGTTGAAACTTTATTTTAAAAAACAATCAAATACAATAATAACACTAGATTTACCGTATCCATCATTTGTCGGATTTTCAACATAACGATTAAAAATTTTAAATACGTGAAATTTATACTTTAATTATTACATATAGGTTTTTAACTATACAGTGCAAAGAAAAATAGTTTTAGTCATTTTTTCTGGGTTAACTTTATTATTTTCACATGTGATATACCCATTTTTACGAAAAGTCGCCAATTTTGGAGGCTTAATTTTCAAAAAAATAAAGTAACTTTTAGAATTAAAGGTATTTTTATTATTTCATAACGCAAGTAGATAAACCGAATGATCATTTCAATAGTACTGTTTGTTAAACGAGTACTCTTTTGTGTCTCAGCAGATGTTTATTTTCGTAATTGAAAATTTGAATTTTTCAAGGAATTTTCAAATCTTAACTAAAAACAACTAAACGATTTAATTCATTATGTGGTATACAGCTATGTGTAGCCAAATCAAATAACATAATGTTCATCGTTCGTCTTAGCGCTCAGATGTATTTAGATTTGAGTCTCACCTGCACTAACCACTAGAGCCATTTTTACTACCGGACATAACAGTACGCAGTTAAAATGTGCAAATATTTTGGCGAACTAGGTTATTCAGGAAAAATATGACTAATAATATTTCTATTAAATATACTAAATTTGTGTGCAGAAATATACATAAAAAATAAAATTAACATACAAAAAAATGTACTAAAGATTATAATTACATATTGTGTTATATATTAGTTGATTAAAATTTTAAAATTATTTCTTTTCATATGCAATAAAATTAAAGTCGTTATTAAACCAAATAAAAAAAGGTCTCAAATAAAGAACAAATAGAACCATTATTAAAATAAATAGATATTACTCACACGAATAAAAAATGATTTTTACAAAATAAAAATATTTATTTAGAAGGAAAAAGTTTATATCGTAAATACATGTCCGATTGTAACAAAAAAAGAAAACTGAATTCTGGATATTAAAATACAATTTAATCGTTTATATGCATATACAAGATTATTCAAAAAGGAAGAGAGGTTTTCAAACATTTATTTTCTCCAAATCATAAAAGATGCAAGCATGATTTTAACGTTAATGGATAGTGAAAAGTTTACAATTATGGTATCGTGTGTTACCCGATAAAATTCAAAAAAGTAACTCATTTCTTGCCACACACTATTTAACTGACCTCCGGTTATCAAATTCAATACTTCAATAACTCAATGTCGTATATCTCCAAGAGTGTCAAGCATTAGAGGGATAAAAAACACTCTTTTACAC
>AGDA01055675.1:0-12723 GCA_000281935.1 Mengenilla moldrzyki | reverse complement strand
ATTAGGTAGAGACATTTTGTCGATTATTAATCCAGAATGGAGAAAAAGCTTTGAAGTGTCACAAGTGCAAAGCAATAGTTGCACGTTGACTGACGAATTCAGTGAAGTTTTTAATAATAGCAATAAGCCATTGTTCCGAATATGGCTTCGATTATGAGCCCACTGTATGAGTTACAGCGTAAAGACACTAAGTTTGATTGGACGACGCAGTGTCAAAATGCCTTTGATAAAGTGCGGAAAATAATAGTGGAAGGACCGTTAATATGTAATTTTGATCCCAAAAGAGAGACCGTAATTACCACTGACGCTTCAAAATATGGAATTGGAGCAGTTTTAAGCCAGTTGGTGGACGGCGAAGAGAAAGTAGTGCAATTCGCGTCCCGAACACTTAGCGAAAATGAGCGTAAATGGCCACAAATACAGAAAGAGGCCTTAGCTATCGTGGAAGGTGTTAAGAGATTTCACAAGTATGTCTACGGGTCGAAGTTTAAATTGGTGACTGATCATCAACCTCTAAAGTCGATTTTTGGTCATAATAAAGCGTTGCCGCAGCATACAATAAATCGATTGCAGAACTATGCTATGTTTTTACAAGCATATGATTATGTAATTCAGTGTCGTAAAGGAGGCGAAATCTCCAATGCTGACTGTTTGTCAAGACTACCGATATATGAGAAATCCAACGATCAATTGGAAGCTGAAGTGAAATTTTTAAGTAGCGGAAGTAAGTTGATTGATTTAGACGAAATGGTTAAAGCTACGAGAGTTGATCCAACCTTGATTGAAGTCAAGAAAATGATAAATGATGGATTTCCAAGACGAGTAGACGAAGATCTGATACCATTCAATATTCGTAAATGTGAATTGGTTGTCGTAAATGAGTGTGTATTTTGGGGTGAAAGAATTGTTGTTCCGAAAGCCTTGAGGAAAAAAGTTTTGAAAATGCTTCATGACCAGCACATCGGTGTTTCGAGAATGAAGTTGCTCGCAAGAAAAGAGGTTTGGTGGCCAAAAATAGACGACGACATAAAGAAAATGGTGGAAGATTGCGATATATGTTTACAGTTTGAGAACAGACCCAACATTAATGAGCAATTAAGTGAATGGCCAGAAGTAACTAGAGTAATGGAAAGAATTCATATCGATTTTTTTACGGCTAATGGCATAGACTTTATAATTTGGGTAGATGCTTATAGTAGATATGTGGATGTTGAAGTCATTAAAGAGAAAGATACGAAAAACGTCATTCGTTATTTACGGAAGATGATGGCATTATATGGTATTCCAAGACTGTTAGTTTCTGACAACGGACCCCTTTCAATGGACAATTATTTGCTAAATTCCTTAGGAATAATGGTATTGAACACAAGTTGATACCACCACACCACCCACAATCTAATGGAACGGTGGTGAGGCAAGTTGGTATTATTAAAGATAGCCTACGAAAAATTGTGTATGAAAATTTTAAGAATGGCAAAGAAAACGATATAGAATTGAATGTTTTCCGATTTCTGTTTAAACAAAGAAACACGCCGAGCACAACGACAGGCAAATGTCCGAATGAGTTTGTGTTGAGATATAAACCAACAACGGAATTACAGTTGTTAAGAACATCATTATCTGATCGATCAAAGCATCCTATAAGAAGCTCAAAGTGGAGCAAAGGCGAAAAAGTGTTAGTATTAAAACATGGTTCAAAAGAGACAGGGAACTGGGAATGGGGTGAAATTGTAGAAATAGTAAGTCCAGTTACTGTTAGAGTTAAGATAAAGGATAGGGTAAAACTTGTACACATAGGATCTTTAAAAAGGAGAGGAAGTGTTGTAAATAGACAGGAATTAGGAAATAGGAGTTCAGTCGCGCATGATCACTTGTATTTGTAAATATTTTTATTCTGTGATAATGAATATGTATTGTCAATTCTGTGTATAAATAAATGCGTTGAGAATTTGTGAATTCGAGTTTTAATAGCGATAGTTACTCGCGAGAGCAAAGCGTAAAGCCTGCGGGTCGCCGGAAGCAAGTGGCGATAGAAGGTACGGACAAATATATGCTCTGTGATCTGTATTAAAATAGTTTTTGTTCTGTATTGGTATCGAATATGTACGGATTTGATGAAAGCGGTAAATATTTTGCTAGAATTACATCCGACGGCCGAGTTAAAGTGTGGAGTACGTCAACGAGTAAAAATCTTCACGAGCTTATTGTTGATTATCATTTAAAGTCGCCAGCAACTGCGTTGGAGTGGTTCCGCGCCAAAAAAGTAACACGTGTTTTTCTCAATTTTGTTCTAGAGCTGAAATTCTTAAAATTATAATTTTTTTGCTTAATGTTATTGTAATTTTATATTTATTTAAAAAAAATCGGTGATTGGAATTTTGTAGCATTTAAGCCTCACTTCCAATGCACTGTTTTGAAATTGTGAAATCTAATCAGATATAATCCTTGATCTGAATCTAAACGTATTTTTAATTTATTGTATTCTACATACGTTTTTTAACGCGATTTGAATTTTCATACGATGTGAGACTTAGGCGTCCGTTCACGATTTTTTCAAACCGTTTTTATCCGATTAAGCAATTGCTTGAATTTAAGTCGAAATTTCGGTTATATTTCCTTTGGAGATGAATTACGGAAGTGAAATGTAGACTATTAAAACACAAAGCTCTCTATTTCGAAAATTTTAAGTAATTAAAAGATGTAATTAAGAACAATCTTTAATATTTTTTTATAATACTGAAATAATCCACATGTTTCCGCAATAAAATTTCAATATTTTTACTTCAAAATGGATCTTGTTTTTTCATTACTATTTTCCTTAAAAAAATGTAGAATACATTCAGTTTTCCAGGAGAAAATTAAAATGTATATGAATTAAATAGTTTTTTTTTCGTGAATTATTATTTTAATATTTAAGGATTCACATTATTAACCATATATATAAAATTTACATCGTGAAAAATAGTATTTTCATTATTTTAGGTATACGAAAGAATAAATTGTAAAGCATTTTTTTAGGTGGTCGACTTAATTCATTAAAGAGAAATGTTTTAATAAAAGTCGATTTGATGTTGATAACATGTTTTAAATAACCATAGGTAACCGTCAAAAGTAATTCAAAAAAATTGAAAACCGAGATTGAATTTTGTCTAGCAGTGGGAACAAGTATTGGGACACTGATTGTTTATTCGGTAGCAAAAAGTGATATAAATTTAACAGTGAAAGATCCGACTAAAAAGCCGATCAACTGTTTAAGCTGTGATGAATCGAATGGCTGCTATTCTGCTGCAAACAATGAGATTATCCAGTGGGATTTCGAATCTAAATCGATTTTGCGGTAATTTATATTTACTTTAATTGCGATCTTTAAACTGAATAGTAGAAATAATGAGATATTAAAAAATACTTGGTTATTTCCTGTAAACAGGTATATTGAGAATTTTTTCGGAATTCACTTCATTTTTAAGCTGGTAAAAGTTCAAGTAAAGATGGCGGTAATTTATAACAACGTTCCACAATATTTCTGGGAAAAAATACTTATTTGTATTTTATAATTTTCCTTCGAGGCCGACTCTATAGTGGAAAGTTATTATTAACTGTGTTCTTCATTTTTTTTTGACATTTACTGAATGTAAAATAATATTAGCAATAAAATTGTTTTAAATGACAACGTTGTTTACAGAAGAAATAGGGCAACGCTATTAATTTTTGTATACAAAGGTAAGGAAGCTCTTTACTGATTTGGGTAATTTGTGTTATAAATCAAATTGAATTCAACCAAAATAAACTTTAATACAAGGAAAGTTGCTAGTCCCGACTGATTTTTTTTAAATGTCTTTTTGCTTGAAAAAGCGTTTTTTAAAATATCAATTAAATTTCGATTTGAGAGCAGAGCTCTAAAATTTAAAAATACTTTTTAAAACATTGAAAAAAAATCTTTTTTGAACTATTGCAGTTGAGACTCACATGCAAATATTACAAATATAGAAGCACAAAAAAGCAGGAGAAAATTAATGAAAGGAATAAAATTTACTAGTTAACAATAATATAAAATTATTTCGTGAAATAAAGCTGAAGAATATCAATAAATAGCAAATTAATATTTCAAGTAACAAAAACCTATACCTGAAGATACTGTGTTAAATTTTAAAATTTTTTATTTAAAAAAATATAAGAAAAAAGTTTTGGCCGTATGAAACTAAACTCGTGTTCAAAACTTTTGTCCCTCCTATGTCTTTGTACAATACCGAGTAAGTTTGCAAAAATACTTTTCAACTCTGTCTGGAATAGGACAGACTTTTTGGACACGACTTAACTGATCTAAAATATTTTTAAAGAATATATTTTCTTCATAAATGCTCCACTTTTTTGTAAAACCCTGATTTGAATTTTTCAACTTTTGAAAACCATTTTTTAATGTTTATTGTTTTATAACTCTAGAACCGTTTAAGATAAATTAATAAAATTTTGTATCAATATTACGCATCCTTTTGTGATTCAAAAGACACTAATTTCAATTTAATATAACGTCTACTTGTTAAGATAAAAAAATTTAAGCCGCAAAAAGTTTTTTACTCATTCCTCAAAAATGTGAGTACAGATCAAAAAAATTATTCTTGTTTTGATTCATAACAAATAGAGTATTTTGATAATATGCATATTTTTTTGGAAATAAAGGTCAAATTTTTTCTCTAGTGATATTAAGAAAAGTATGATTTTGTTTTTTCTATAGTCATTTTTACTGTATACACTAATTTTAAAGGAATTTGAGTGAATTGATTATCGCGTATTTGCTCATTTTTGAAAAAATTTTATTCCGGCCTACATTTTAATCGTTATTTTGTACTTAAATACAAAGAAATATCAATATTTTTTTTAATTTTTCTAACATGTTTTTATATTTTTTATAAAATGGTACTTTTCATTAATTAATCATAAGCTTTTTAATGAGGTTTGTTAGCGTTTAGAGTATTTTTGAAAATTAGCGTTAAAAAATTGGCCCCTAATTTGTCTGAAAAATTTCAGAAAGGTTAAGAGGCCAGAACCTTTAGTCCAAAAAATATGGCTATTAGTTAATATAAGTATGTGGCGTAGTAACAACTAATGCAGATTTGTTTTCAAGCAATTAAAGAAGGGATTAAATAAGGTTTAAAAACGCTAAATTGCTAAATAAGGAAAATAAAATATAATTGTGTCTAACCTTAAATATACCCTCCACCAATGAAAATAAATTCCCCGTAATGGCCGAGGGATCAGTATTAGCATCGATGAAATTCTAGATACTGACCCAACGGCAGACTGATCGCTGAAACAAGGTTTGAAATGTATGACTAATATATTATTCTAAAGTAGTGACGTTTTTATAATTGAAAAGCACCATCTATTAAAACAATATTTTTAAGTCGAAAATTCGAATTTTTTTGAAACGAGTACTAACAGGCGTGTTCGAAAATGTACTCGCAATGGGATAACTATTAGTCATAGCTGCTCAGAGATACTTCTGTGTTTTATGCAAGTTCGAGAAGGTTTTCTAAAAGATCTTACTAAACCAACTCTTTGTGGGGTATATTTTTGAACATGCCTAGTGTAATTATTTTAAAGAGTGGCTATTTTGAAATAAGTATTTTATATATTCTACGTGTAAATAATCTATTTTAAAATCGATTTTTAATGCCCAAAAATTAAAATCAGACTTAAAAATAATTTATAATTTTATTGAATTTGTATTATTTTTATTTTCTTCTAGTCGCTGGAATGCAGATAATAAAACAATCACTCGAATAATGTTGATTGGTGATCGGCATCAATTGTTATCAGCTTCATTTTCTATAAAATTATGGGATCTTAAGTCAACAACGGTGCTAAAAGAGTTTCCTGGGCTTGCAAAACCAGTTCAAGTTTTAAATTTAATCCGAGATCAAAATCGAGTGTATTTTCTATGTGGAGCACAAGTTAGTTCTTAAGTTCTTTTATTTTTTTGATACCTAAAGCAATGTTTCCTGCTATGGGAATTATGGATTAATTTGAGGAATAGCTTAGTAAACTACACCGAACCTACAAATTTAACTTCGTTACTAAGAACTTTAACGTATTCGATGAGTATTAAATACGGAGTATTAGTAAAATAAATATTTCTAATTATGAATTCACAATTACGCTTTTGTTCACAGTTAAAGATAACTTTTAAGATTGACTTACATATACTAAACGTGCATGAAATGGTCTGTATCTTGAAAAGAATCAAAGTAATAGCATTATTTAATCTCTTTTATTCGAAAATGTTATGCTGAAAACAGATTTTTACGCTATACCAGTGATTCTCAACGTGGGCCCTACGCCCCACAGGGGAGCATTTATGAAGTTAGAGAAGGCAATTCAAAAATTAACTCGACCGATTTTAACCCTTTTGTTCCGAAAAATTTGAGTGCGATGCTAGTTATCGGTAACAAATTTACCAAAAAAAAGTTTAAAAAACGCTGTAAATATAACTGTTAGATATAATTTCGTTACCAAAATATCAACTGAGCGATTAAAGCCGTCAAGTAAACTTTGTCGGGATATTTCGAAGGATTTGCCAGTATGGGAGGGGGCATAAAAATTATAGTAATGTTAAAGGTGGTGTTTGGCGAAAAAAAGCTTGAGAAACACTGCACTATACATTTTATTTAAACGGTTTTGTTGGGAATCCCGTACACCCGTACACCCGTACACCAGTGCTGCTTCTACGAAAAACACTGCCGTAGGGAAAGAGTTAATGCCGATATTTTATTCTTTTTTTTAACAGTAAATATCATTCCGTATAGTTACATGGTCATTAATGTTTTTGCTTCATTGACTACTAAATGCTTATTATTTATAACATACCTTTAAAATATAAGTTTATAAAATCTTGTTTAGCTAATCGCTTTCGAGAAATTGACACCTTTTATATTTGCTTCCTTAGATGTCAACTGTATTTTATGATTTGCTTCTCAATGAACTTTAGCATCCCATTCTAGGATCATCAGTTAATTATTTTTAAAAAGAATTCAATGTCTCTCATAAAGAGGCATCCTAGTATATGTATCAACTGTACCCTATTTTTTGAGTTTTTCAAGTTTTCTAAAAAATTTTTACTAGATTAAAACAAATAAACGTGGCAAAATAAAATTTTATTTACGTTTTAATTTATATAATTTTAATTTGTATTTTTTAAGGATGATAGAGTTTTGAATTTTTGGGATATTGAAAATGAACGCACACCATTGTCTACATTTATAAGTGAAGAATCAGTGATTTCCGTTAATAATATAGTTTGTGATGAAAGTAGAACTGCGAAAATTGGTGTTGTTACTCAGACAGGACTGTTGCAAGTCTATCAATTGGATTTCAATAAGTTTGTTGCTAATTTTAAATTTTTCTTTCTTATCTGAAAGAAAATAAAGCATTGTTTTTATTATTGTTTGAAAAAGGTAACATTTATTTAATATTGTTATCTTCCATTCTAAGAAATGCATTTCATATACTTGTTTTGGTCAGATACGTCTTATTTTGCTAATAATAATGTTAAGCGAATGCATGTTATTTATATCATGTTATAGCAAAACCACAGTCTTTTATTAAATTTGTGAAAAAAAAATAAATTCATTGTTTTCTTTAAAAAAATTAGATTCCATACATTTCTTCCTAAAGTAACATAATATGGACTTTTGTAGGTAAAAGTTATTCCTTACTAAAGTATTTATTTATTTTAAGGAATTTCACACTTTCTTGTCTCTGATAAACTACTTAATATAAATCACTTTTTATTCTCCTGATTAATGCTCGAAGTTAACAGTTGTGAAATGTGTTTAGTATTGTTACACTAGAGAAAAAAAGCCTAAATACTTATATTAGAGTGTCCCATAAGTTTGTTCTCTTTTTTTTGATACGAAATGAATACACGATATTTGTTGTTTGAGGCTGATTTATTATATATGTGAACTATTCTGTGCTATAACCTTCTGCCATCTGTCAGGAAGTTTCATTATGCTTGTTTCCAAAATTATCAAATCTCTAGGATGATTGAAGCTAATGTCGTCTATTCATTTCACATTGAAAAAGTTAGAAGCTTATGGGGCAACCTAATATTCTAAAAAAATAGTGATTTTACGCTTTTATTATACTAGCGAATATCAATATTCCGCTTTGTAAATGAAAAACATTGTGATTAAAAACATTTTCTTAGCGTTCTCTTAACATTTTCTAAAAAAGATAAAAACTTGCTAAAAAAACGTTGTTGAGAAATGTCAAGAAAATATTTTATGAGGACACAGAAAAACTTAGATGAAATTTTAAAAGGTTGCGCATATTCTAAATGCTGCAGTGAAACATTCGTTTAATTTTAAGAAAATGTTATGTTAACTATTCATGTTTATATAAAATATTCTAATGCTTCGACAGATATGTCTTGTTGACAGAAAATTTGCTTTTGGAGAACGTGAGGAAAATGTAAACCAATGTTTTCACAAACTTCGTGTTCACATAAAAAATGTTTGGCTGTTAGTAGAGTATTTTTAAATTATTAACATAACAAAAAATGTTATTGATTTAATGGGATTAATTATAACATTGTTATTGATTCATTAATAAACATGGTACGCGTTGCAGCGTCAGTGAAACATTAAATCATTATAACAATTTTAATTTTTATGCAGAAATCAAACACATTGTAATTGATTTTATAACGAGTTTCGTTATTTTCATTTTTACGTCAATTTTCGATAAATTAATAATTCTTTTTGTTAAATTGACGTATAATATTCTTCAGTGAAGTATCAGATAAGGAATCAGATAAGTCTAATTTGTCTCCAAATATGAAATATGTGCTAAAATTAAAATTTTTAAAAAACTAACTTATTTTGAGGCTAGTCTCGGCGAATTTGTTTTGACTTGACGTCAATTTGGCATTTTCTTTTAAACAATGCGAAAATTTTCGTAATAAAGCACTTCGTAATTCAATGGATTTTATCTGTTTATAGTACTGAAAAAGCTCCTATTGAGAACTGTTTAATCGTTCAAATTGTTCGTGAAAAGATTGATAGTGATAAGAAAACAGTAATTATTCCTGTGCAAATTTTGAGCAATTATTGGTTCAATGATGGCGAAATTATGTTAGGCTATGGTACCAGTTTAGTCACGAAATTCGAAAATTTAGTAAGTAAATATGATTTTAAATTTCCCCACAAACACTGAATATTGTTAATATTTGGTATTAATATAACAATTCTTTTACTCTCTTTGTTCGTAATATGTTTAATTTTTGAGAACCATTTTAAAATTTAACGTCTTTTTCTAAAAAGACATTTCAATTTATTCTAACAAGGAAACTTCCCCAGATGTCAGTCACCGATTATTTTTTTTTTTCAAGGTACCTTCATTCATTTAGACATGTCTTTGGAAAAAGAAAAGTGCATACTGTTCGTTCCCTAATTCACTTGGGGGTGAACTATAAGGGTTAAAATGTGATAGTAGCAAAACATAAAAATTCTTATATCTCGAATACTATTTTTCTTTTGAAAAAATGACCTTTATAAAAGTTATGCAGCTTTGAAAAATCTAGAAAAAACTTAAATAACTTTTTGTAATTTGAGCAATTTTTTAGTGCGAAATTTTAAGAAAACTGTGTTTTTTTTTAAGTTTTTACAAAGCTTTTGATTCTCATATAGACCAATATATGTTTGTTAAATGACATACGTAGCCTTTTTTATCAAGCAATTGATTAATTTTACTTATGTTGCTAGGGGACGCTAAAATCAAGAAAAAACTATTCTATTTTTTTTTTACTCATATTAGAGCAAGTGTTTTTAATTTTTAACACTAAAATAATGTTTTTTCTGCATAATTTATATAATAGCAAAATACTTTTAATATTTTTTTAAATATTTGCTTCGTTTTTTTTTTGTAATGCGTTTTGTCATATGTGGTTTAAAGAATAACTCTTAGTGATATTGATTTATTCGTAATGGTAAAGTGAGTTGTTTTTTAACATTTTTTTATTAAAAAAAAATTAAATAAAATTTTCAAATGTTTTTATACTTTATTA
Source organism: Mengenilla moldrzyki (assembly GCA_000281935.1). NCBI lineage: Eukaryota > Metazoa > Arthropoda > Insecta > Strepsiptera > Mengenillidae > Mengenilla > Mengenilla moldrzyki. Next base: position 2,660 of record AGDA01055675.1, on the reverse strand, counting down.
ATATAAATTTCATTAGTCTCGCGAAGATTTAAGTTCTAATGAAAACTAAACGTTTATAATATATAATAAAGAGACGAAAGTCGAAGAAATAGTGATTTCTAAAAAATAATGTTTGAAACAAAATGTTTTTTTAACCATTCACATCTAATAAATGTATATTAACACCAAATATAAGAAATTAAATTGGAATTAATACCAAATGCATAACTTTCAGGTCCGATAAAATTTTGTGACTTTTCATGTAAATAATCACTTTTTTACTATGCATACGCTAACACATCCTTAAGCCTTGTTGATGAAACAGCTTAATCATACATACACTCACAGATAAGTTTACATAATTTTAGTAAGCGTATTGACAGTATTTGCCGCAAAAAAATTCATACTTATATTTATAAAATTTTAGCAAATTTTAGTACAGAATTTACAAATTTTAGGAAATTTTACAAGGAAACTTCCCCAAGTGTCAGTCGCCGATTTTTTTCAAAGTACCTTCATTTGCTTAGACGTGTTTTTGGAAGAAAAAAGATGTATACCATTCGTGCTCTAATTCCCTTAGGGGTGAGTTATGAAGGTTAAAATGTGGTACTAGCAAAACATAAAATTCTTATATCTCGAATTGTAGACCCTTTATAAAAAATGACCTTTATAAAAACTATGGTGCTTTGAAAGACCTATAAAAAACCTTTATAGCTTTTTGTAATTTGAGTACTTTTTTGGCGCGAAATTTCAAAGAAACTGTTTTTTCAATTTTTTTATGTTTTCAAAGGCATTTTCGTCAAAATTAAGACCAATTTACGCTCATTATATCACCTACATAACCCTTTTTATTACACCGGTAGTTAATTCCACCTGTCTTGCTAAGGGGCGCTAAAATCTGGAAAAAATTGTTCTTCCTTTTTTTAAATATTTTCGTATTATAGCAAATGTTTTTAATTTTCAACACTAAAATAATAATTTTTGCAGTATAATCTACATAATTAGTATGGGCAATGTCAATTTTCTATTAATAAAGAAAAAATAGTTATATTATCTATAAATGAACACAACCTTTTTTTTATTAAATTGAAATTAACGCCGAATGTATGACTCGCAGGTGTGATAAAATTTTGAGGCGTTTCTTGTATATAATCACTTGTACCATGCATACGTCAGCATGTCCTTGAACCTTGGTGATGAAAACTGATTATGCGTCAATGACTGTATTTTAATTATGTTATTCCTTTCATGTAGAATGTCAGGATAGTCTTTTATTAAAACTTCGTCGGATAACTTTCTAACAAAGTATTTCCACTGACAAAAAGTTAGTACATCCAAGGGTTGAATGTCCTTTATGGCATCTTCGGGAATGGTGTGCAGAAATTTTTTTTTGTTTAGTTATTTCGATTTTAAAATAGTATCGTTTGGTTTTTTATATAAAATTTATTTTTGTTTTTTTTTGCTATTCCGTTTTATGCGTGGTAGTTATTATTCTTTTTTTAATATTTACGATTTCATAAATTAGTAAAATTTACTATATTTACACAACAGAATAAAATTACGCCAATGATAAACAAAAAAAAGAAATTGAGTGTCTTAATTTAGAGTTTGCGAGAGCGAAATAAAATACAAAGAGGTTGCGTTTATTCATAGACAGTATAACTACCCTTATCTTTGTTATTCATACATAATTGACATTGCCCATGCTAATTATCTATTCTATATTTTATGTACATTTTTAAAATTTTATATTTTTTGCGTATTAAAAAAATAATCCAAGACAGAAAAATGATATTTGCAAAATAGTCTGAAACTTATGTATATATATACGGATAGATTTAAAGATAATTATTGATTCTAAAAATTTATCTCGATGTACTAAAAAAGCTATAATCATGATCTGATTTTTTTTCATGTTTACTCCTAATTGTCATAAAACCATAGACGATATTGGTCTTATATTTTATGAATTTTAAGCTTTCTACATTCAATAAAATATGAATGTAAACTTTATATTATTTATAAATAAACAACTATAAAATAAGAAATAAATAATAACTGCAATGTAACTAATATGTCTAATGAGTAAAAATACTTATTTTTTTCCTTTATTTCAATCTATAATATACCACAGCTGAAAATGAAATGAGAAAAGTTCATCCTGAATAAAATGTAGGTTGCATTGGCGTCGCATATTGATTTTTGTAATCTATTTACTGTATTAAATCGTATGATATGATTGATTTAATAACAAATGATATAGTGAAAAAAATTCAAAATTAATTTTTTTTTAAAAAAAAATTGCTTTTATTAAGTAGACTATACTGCGAAAAGTATCATTTTAGTGTTGAAAATTAAAATGATTTGTTGTAATATGGAAATATTTAAAAAAAAGGAAAAGCAATTTTTTCCTGATTTTAGTGCCCCCTAGCAAAACAGGTAGAATTAACTACCGGTGTAATAAAAAGGGTTATGTAGGTGATATAATAAGTGTAAATTTGTCTACATTTTGACGAAAATATCTTTGAAAACATAAAAAAAATGAAACAAATACTGTTTTTTTTTAAATTTCGCGCCAAAAAAACACTCAAATTACAAAAAGCTATAGAGGTTTTTTTTAGGTCTTTTATAGCTCCATAATTTTTATAAAGGTCATTTTTTTTATAAAGGGTCTACATTTC
>AGDA01055649.1:0-10265 GCA_000281935.1 Mengenilla moldrzyki | reverse complement strand
CCGTCAGTTTTTTAATTTTTCGAATTTTTAAGGTCATTTATTCATCAGTTGCCGCATGTACTTCAATTTTACAACGCAAATTTCAAAAAATTGTTTTAAAAATAAGGCTTATTGTAAACTTTTTAAGTGCCAAATTGAAGAAAAACTCAAAGATTTTAAGTCAAGGTAGTTAGTTTTTTGCAGACGTTTTTAGTTTTTTAGTTGAATAATGAAATGAAATTTTTAAAAAGGGTAAAAGATGTGTTTTTTTTTACTGTTTTTTGATTTTAAAATTTTATATCTAAGGTCGTACACATTCGATTTCAATCAAATTTTTGTCACATATAGACAACAGTTGAGTAAATTTTTTAAGGAACTTTTGAAGTCATTTTACCAATTGGTTAAGCAAAAAAAATATTTTATATTGAAAAAACACATTTTTCCCGTTCCAAAAAATTGGCCAGTAAAAATTCAAAATTTTTTTCATTTTTGCCGTACACTTAATGTATACCTTCAGGAAATATATTATTTGTGTGGGGTAAAAGAAAATAGTTCGATTTTGTTCATTAGTGTGATTTAGGAAGCATATTTAAGCAAATAAACACCAAATGCATTAATGTTAATATTCATTAGTAACCACAGGTTTGTTTGTGTTTATTTTATCTGTTTTAAAAGCGTATATCTAGATACAAGTATCTGTATCTAAATACATTTTATTTTAAGTATCTATACTTTTTAATGCCGTGTATCTATATCTGTATCTAGATACAAATATAAAGTATCTATTACAGCATTGAATATAATACAAGCTATGCATCAACAGCTCATTGCGGGAAAAGATTAAAAATGATACTATTTTGAATACCAAACATTTAAATTTTTTAAATATTTTCTACACATTTGAATAATTTTATTAACAGATTTCGCTAACTGTACTATCTTTAGAAAAGGCTTACCAAAATGTTTATAGAGGCATTTTGAATGGCAAATATAACACTCAGTACAATCTCCTGTTTACAATCAAAGTTTTTACAAGACAGCGGCTTATATTGCGATCATAATACATCGTTAAAATTTCCTACAATCGTTTATAAAATAATAGTAACTACAGTTTGTTTGTACTCTATTACAAAATTTTACAGAGGAAATCGACTACAGTAAACAAGTGCTTATTCTGTGGTATATTGTTTTTTCGTATCCACAGACCAAAAATTTTGTAAAAATTACAATGGAATGTATCTTATTTTAGTTTACAATTGAAATTTGTGAACGCAGCTTTGGATTGTGAAAGTAAAGTTTGCTCTATAAAAAATTTTTTAATCTGTGAAGAAACGAAAATTCAAAAGCGACATTTGAGATCTTAACTTCTGATTTAAGCGACCAAATTAAGCTACAAAGTAGCAATTTAAAACACTTAATGAGTAAGATTTCTTTTCAGGAAATTTAAACCCAAATCGAAAGAAATTAAAAAACAAAAAAAACATCGTGTGAAACGCGTTCTTTTAAAAAAAAAATTATTCCCTCACTTTTGATATATACATACATATGTCTGTGGAAGAAAGAATAGATTATTCTTTTATTCGACTCAATTAAAATAGTTTGATATTGCGGCTTATAAAAATAAAAAAAGTAATTTTAAAGAAAAACTTAAAAAAACCGCTTTGCGACACATAAGATCAATAGCTGACAATTTTTAATTAATCGGGAAGCAGGATATTAACAGCGAATTATAACAGCATTCTAATGAAACAAAAAAATGTCAGGGGGCAAAAGTAAAGAATTAAACTCACAATTGTTTATAATTAGATGTTTTTAATTTATGATTAAACAAAGTTTTTATGTTTGTATTTAAGTGTCTGTAATCTTGTTTTTTATGAAATTCGGAAAATTCAAATTACACATATTTCGTTATCTTATAACTATGAAATGAAATAAAAGTTTCTAAAAGAAACGTAAAAAACCTTTATTAAGGTGTTTCTTAAGCGCAGAATTATAGATATTTTTAATAATTTTTTAATGTGTTTTTACACCCTTTTTTTACTTTTCACTACTTTAGGTATTTTACATGGGATCCAAATAGATTTCCAAGATTTGAGGAGACCGTAAGTTATTTAGGAAATAAAAGTCGAAAACTGGTAGTTATCATTGATCCGCATATAAAACGGGAATCGGGATATTTCGTTCATGAAGCATCGATTGCGAACGAATTGTACGTTCAAAACAGTGAAAGTCAAGTTTACGAAGGACATTGTTGGCCAGGATCCTCTAGTTATCTTGACTTCTTTTACCAGAAATCTTTTGATTACTATGCCGAATTGTACAAAAAGTTTCCCACCGTATATTTATGGAATGATATGAACGAACCATCAGTTTTTAGTGGACCTGAAGTGACTATGCCCAAGGATTGCATTCACAGAGGGGCAGATCGTGACCTTGAGCATAGAGAAGTACATAACTTGTACGGCTTAAAGCATGTGCAAGCCACGTTTAAAGGGATGCAAGCACGAACAGAGAAGCCATATCGGCCTTTTATTTTGACGCGTGCTCACTTCGCTGGTACACAACGTTACGCTGCTATTTGGACTGGTGATAATATGGCGAAATGGAATCATCTAAAAATATCAATACCTATGTGCCTTTCTTCGGCAATTGCCGGCATTAGCTTTTGTGGAGCTGATATAGGTGGCTTTTTCTTTGATCCTGAGCCAGAACTCTTGGTTCGTTGGTATCAAGTAGGGGCGTGGCTTCCATTTTACCGCGCGCATGCACACATTGAAACTAAACGTCGCGAACCTTATTTATTTCCCGAAAACTATCTTAAATTAATGCGAGAGGCGTTACGTCAAAGGTATTCGTATCTGCCTTTATGGTACTTGGTTTTCAGGGAACATGAACTGACTGGTGAACCAGTATTATTACCCTTGTTTGCAGAATTTCCTGATGATGAGGCTACTTATACTATTGATGACACGTTCCTTGTAGGCCGTAGGCTTTTAGTACGACCAGCTACTGATTCTACAACTGGTACAGTGACTGTTTATTTTCCTGGGGATGAGAACGAATGCTGGATTGATATTTATACAATGGACGTGTACAAAGGTGGCGTTAAATTCCATTATTCAGTACAACTGGAAACAATGGTATGTATAATGATATAAGAATTTTTTGATATTTGAAATGTTCTACTAGCAACACAGGTTATTCAGATTGGCAACGTGTTCCCTTATCTTTCCCTTTAAAACTTAATGGCGCCACTATTTTATCTCTAAGCGATGAACGTTATAGTTTAAAATAATTTTTTTACAAATATTTTTATTTTATTCCGAATGAGATTAAAACAAATTGTACACACTACTGTTAATACGAGTTAACAAATTTAGTGACAGTAAAGTTCAACAAGGTTCATATAAAAAAGAACAAAAAACGCATTAAATTTTATTGAATGAATAAAATGAAAGATAAACTATTTTTCTTAATATTTTATATCTACATATTTACAAATTTATTCATATGCGATTGTAATTCCTTTTAAGGAATGCTAAATTCTTGTTCTCTGACATTTTTGCTATTATAGTTTGTTAATAAAATATAGTTATATATATATAATGATATTTATACTCATATATGAAATTAAAATTTAATTAAGTTATATTTGAACTGCGGCCTGCATAAGAAATTTTATTCTGAAAGTGCCCCGCTGTCTGTAAAAGGTTGCCGATCCTTGATGTAGATTATACTGCAAAAAATATTATTTTGGTGTTGACAATTAAAAATATTTGTTGTAATACGAAAATATTAAAAAAAAAAATAGAAAAACGATTTTTAACTGATTTTAGCGCTCCCTAGCAAGACAGGTGGAATTAACTACCGGTGTAGTAAAAAAGGTTATGTAGGTAAATTCGTTTAAATTTTGACGAAAATATTTTTGTTTTTAACCATATTTTTATTTTTAATCATAAAAAAAAATTAAAAAAAACACAGTTGTTGACTAATATTTTGATTCATGTATTTTTTATCTATGTCTATTTTCTGTTCTGTATATTTATTTTTTGGGTCTGTGTAATAAAAATTAGCGGAAGTTTTTTGTTAAGACGCAAAAGAAAAATTCGTGTTTTTATCAACAGTTTTTTTGAAATTTCGCGCCAAAAAAGTACTCAATTACAAAAGGCTGTAAAGATTTTTTATAGGTCCCTTAAAGCTCATAGTTTTTATAAAGGTCATTTTTTATAAAGGATTAACAATTCGAAATATAAGAGTTTTTATGTTTTGCTAGTACCACATTTTAACCCTCATAACTCACTCCCAAGGGAATTAGAGGACGAATAGTATACGTATTTTTTCTTCCAATGACACGTTTAAGCGAATGAGAGTACTTTAAAAAAATCGGCAACTGACACTTGAGGAAGTTTCCTCGTTAGTATTCAAGTATTTACTTTACACTCTAAAATTTAATATTGTCATTAATTTATATATTATTATTTTAATTTCATTAGTACAAATTGATTACAATTTCATTAGTTTAATAAATTAGCTAATGCAAACATGCGGATGCTTTTTTGTATAAAGAAAAAAACTCAGCTTACTGAATTAAATTTAAAAAATGTTAAAAGTATACCTTTTTAGCTTCAACTATTCTTCTCTAGCGTTGGGCCAAGTTTTCCACTCTCGGAGGAATGCCTACCATATTTAAATAATCTGGAACTTTAGTCAGATGTTTTTTAAACTAAATCTAATTATTATGCTCAATTCCTCGTAGTCTACTCCTTAAGGAACCAAAGCAGTTGAAATTATATGGGGTAGCGTCCGGAGAATATGAAAAATGAATCCCTTGCTTAAACTTATTGAATTAAGAAAGTTTCTAATCACTTGAGCTTTTGAGGTTTTGCTTTTTTTGAAAAAGAATGGGTATCTTAAAGCACTTACGATTCATTTCGGAGTTTTTTCTTCAATAAAAATTGTATAAAATGTCTCATTGAACAGTCATTTAGAAAAACTGTAACTTCTAGAAAGCAATTTCATATAATCTATTGCTTAAGTCAGCATCTGCTTCCCCCATGAATGTTTTGTTTGATCAGAGTCCCTACTTTTTCCTTAGAAATCGCCATGAGTATAGTTGGCTACGTTAAGGCTTCATGTACAATGCGACCGAAATTTCATCAATTGTCAAATTTTTTTCCAAGTTTCGAGAATGCTTCTGGAGCTCTAAAAGATTTCATTTACAGGCAACACCAAAGTGTTCAGTTTGAGAATCCGATAGATCACACGACACCCATTTGTTAAGCAGCTTGGATATTTGTAATTCTTGACGAATATACCTCTTAACCGTGCTTAATAGGGTACTTAACCATTGAAAAAAAACTCTAATATTTCTATATCCACTTTCTCTGTCAACCAAATGTGAGAATAAAATTAGAGTGATATCACTGTGATATGACAGTGATGGATTACTGTGAGAGAATCACTGTAATCTCACAGTGATATCACTGTTAGGATAAATGGTCAGCAGGATTTCTCAAAATAGTTCTCGATTTTTTTTTTATCTTAAAATCCTTTTAACAAATGATTGCTACGATCATCTCGACATTTTTACAAAAAAATCTTCCTCGCTGATTATTTTTACTTGAGATTCAACGGTGTGTTTTACGAATGCGTTGGAACCAAACAATTTCACGAGCTCATTATGAATTACTACTACACCACTAATAAATTCTTAATGAGCTAACTTTCACTAAAATCGTTGATCATACTTGGGAAAAGAAGCTGTAAGCCTCTGGTTAAAATCCATTATATGAAAAATCGAAATCAAGTAATTTTATATTTCTATAGCGGTTAAAAAAAATGAACAAAAACAAAAACCGTATATTTTTTTCTTGTCTTTACTTCTGGTCATGAGATGGTCTGCATGTTTGCGGTAGCTAACTTAATATACTAAACCTTGTGCTGCTCGAAAGCCTACAAATCAATTTTAACTTCCCACGTATCACCTGAATAATTTCTAGGTCCCTTAGAGTGTTCTGGATTATACAATGTTATAAAAATAATCTTCAAACAATTAGCAAAGTGGTGTCCTTTGATATTAAGAACTTTCAGAAGTTATTAATGTAGCTTTTAATGTAACACAGACACCGGTGTTTCATCGTTGTGGCTCTATCGTACCTAAAAAGGAGCGTGCTCGTCGCTCAGCAACTTGTATGAAAAGTGATCCTTATACTCTAGTCGTTTCTTTGAACAACCATCGTGAAGCAATTGGCACTTTGTATGCAGATGATGGCGAAAGTTACGACTACAAAACTGATAACATGTTCGTTTATCAAAGGTACGAATTTTCGTCAGATGGCAAACTAATTTCTAAAGTCTTGAATCAAAATTCGACTTATGTTACTGTTGAAACTATCGAAAGAATACGTATTTGGAATTCATTTCCAGGAGTGATTAATGCGACTCTTGTATTTAGTAATGGTATGTTTATAAAATTTAGTTCTTTCAGATCAGAGTTTTCTTATTCAGTTTTAATCGCTATATTCTTATGGTGAAGATTTAACTAAATTAAATTGAAAACACGTTGTTTACCTAATAGATCTCGGGATTTAATTTTTAATGAATTTAAAATTACGTGGTAAAATACTTCTTATTCGTTAATACAGGCACAGAAAGTAGGAATAACTGACTCCATTTTGAAAATAAAAAATAGTCTATTTTAATAGAAAGTAAGTGGTAGCCGTTACGGATAAACAATGTTACTATTAAAATAAATAACAGCAACGTTATTTTTATTACATGCGATTTTCAACGTTGTATAAGGTCAGTTTTGAGAATGATCAAAGCGCCTGCAATGTTGAAAACTTTTCATAATTGTTTAAAAACGAAGTCGGTTTATCTGTTTTCTGCCATATAAAGGAGGTCAAAAAAACCTTAAGTTAAATTAAAAGCTAAGCAATTTGATGTGTTTGTAAACAGCTTTTAAAAAAGTTAAATAGATTATATGCTTTTGATCTGAAAAAATTGTAATTTGCTAAATTAATTATTTCTGTAATTCAAGGAGAAAAAATGAATCTGGATGTGACGTATAGTGATCATAAAAAGGAACTGGTAATAGAAATTCGTGAATCTAAATTAAAAGTCAACGAAAATTGGTTAATACAATTAAATTTCTAAAATCAGTTATCTATTTTGTCGCGATGTTTTTATTATTGAGTCAGTATATAACACGGTTCTCTGTTATTTCTAAATAAAATTACGAAAATCTAAATTCTAAATACTATTTAAATTGGCTTTTTTTAGTCGATAAACTTTTAAAAACTTTTTAAATTTTAAATCAATTGAAATACGGAGACACTAAAAACATTTGCTTAACATATTTGTGATCATTAATGCAAATTCACTTCAAGCATATTGTTCCAAATTATGACAATATTAGAACATTTTATAGCTGTTAACTCCGTGGAGTTGTTTAGAGGTGTAAAAAGTAGTTCAAAAATAATACTTTGACTCATTCGTAGTAGTTTGTCAAAAACGGAATGGTGAAATTCTTTAAACAATTAATTTCTTGTTAAATAATTTTCTTGTGGAAAATGAGTTAGTTTTAAAAATCCACACTAAGTTACTATCAAGTGAGGGCTAACAAACTTTTCGTGCGCGAACCAAAATATATAAGCTTATTTATTTAGCAAACCGAAATTCAATATCATGTGATTTTGATATAAAACAGTTTGCTGTTGGATATAGGAAACGATCAGTATAACATAAGTACATTTTAAGTACAAGTTTAATTTTCCATGTGTATATTAAATTTATATTAACAGCGCGATTTTTGTAATTTATTTGTAGATAAAATGGGATTTTATATCAGGCTCAAAATTCGTAAAATGTAAAAATTAAATTTTATCAATATTTTTAACGCCTTACATTATTTTTATTGTTATTTTATTTATTTTTTCATTAGCATTGATTTTCATTAAAATTATAATAAAAATTTAAAACTGAAAATTATTTACCCATGGGACGCAAACTGTATGCTTCCAAACTGCAAATGGCTTGTTGGGCGCACTTTTTAAACCCATGATTCAATGAAATGAGAATGAAATTTTTCGGAATAAAAATAATGTCTATATTTTGTTATTCCAGTACGAATTCATTTCATATAAAATAATGTGCAAGCAAATATTTTTGGAAAAATTAATTGAAATATATTTAATGTTAAATGAAAAACTCAAGATCTTCACTAAAAGAGATGGACTAAAAACTTGCATAGATGCCGCTTAATGAAGAGCAAAATTTGTATTTCAAATGTTATGAAGTATGAAATTTAGTAGCACAAACTTATGATTATAGATTTCTATTCTTTAATTAATAATTTGATTGTCCTATGTTGTAAAAGCAAGTCCTCTATGCCATTTTGCAAATAAAATGTGTTAATATTTCAGTAATATGTTAATGAGATAAGCATTAATTTTAATACTAGTATAAAGTTGTAAAGTATTTATATTGTATTAAAAGGGTGGCCAACCTGTGTCTCACGAGCCACACGCGGCTCTTTCAAGAATCCTAGTAGCTTTCGTTGAACGTACCTGAGTTCCTTTTATTTTTTTTGCTATTTATTTTAAGTAATTATTATCATTCCGTATGTTTTTCAAAATGTTTTTGAAATTACTGACGACAAATATGAAAGACTAAGTACCTTTTTGCATACCTTTTAAATACGTAATCAATTGTGGCTCACAAAGTATTTTAAATTTTAAAAAAAGATTCGGACTGTCACGGAGCTTGGCTACTCCTGTTGTATTAGTTAGAGTAAATAATATTCTGGGATTTTTTTAATTCACTTGATGATCCTTATATGAAAATACAAAATTCCAAATATTTTGTTATGTTACAACTAAGTATTTTACTACAGTACAACTACACATTTTATTAAGTCACTACACAGTAAATTTCTATTTTAATTAGTAAGCAGTTGCCACGATTATACAGCGATGTCACTGTGATTATGCTATAATAGCGCATGTGTATAAATTATGATGTCGTTGCCATTTCTAATATTTTCAAAACAGAGTACTTCAAAATATAACAATTTGTAACTAATTGTTAAGAAATTTATATGTTGCAAACGCGAATCAAATTGTAATTATTATAATAAAAAATTGAATGAAAATTTTAATATTTTGAAAACATTGATCACAAATCGTTAAAAGATTAACCTAATCGCTAACAACTGATGACTGTAAAACATAGGACAAAAAAAAATCGTTTGTCATCTCTAAATTAAAGGGTAAGATTTGTCGCATCGTTCGAAAATAATTCAGAGCACTTTTAAGCATCGTTTTGGACACATCCACCTCTTCGACCGTATCGTCGTTTCGCCAACTTGAGCCCGTGTCGCTAATTGTTCCACTATCGAACTTGAACAGAACTTTACTCATTACGTAGCGGTCAGAAAGTCTGTACCGGTCACATAAGCATTTTTTCACCTGTTCTAAGCTTTTAAATCTATCACCCTTATAAAATACGTCCAAATATGCGTCCATAATCCAAACATATAAATAATCCGTTCGGTTGTTGCGTATAACACATCTAAACCAAAAATATTTCTATAGTGAATTTAAATAATAATACTAGGAAGCAGTAAAAATTGATTAAAATTAATATGTATATAATGTTGCTATGTGCGAAAAACTTCACGTTCCATCGTTGCTTTTCAAATTTGAAAAATCATTTTAATAATGTCATAAAAAGAACTGCGAAAACGTGCTTCTTAATATGCCGTTGAGAGCAAAATTAAACGAAAGAACTAATAAAAAGTGGGCCAAACAGATTGAGTTACTAGTTTTTGATCAATTCGATATACCATCAAAGAATCTTCAATTAATAATCTAACATTTCTCCTTGTTATGCCATCTCCGAATCCCAAATAAAATGAGCAGTAGCAAAAATAGACACATCCTTATAGTCAAAACCCACTTATTATACGGAGAAAATTATTTATTAAAAATTAAAGAAATATTAGTTAAATTCTAATAAAAAAAATGTAGTAAAATATGAAAGAGAATTATTTCATTAATTTCTTTTTAATAAATTTATTATTTAGCTTGTAAAAAAATCGTCTCTAGCATTTAAAAGGTAATTTTATTAAAAGGATTTTTATAAAGGGTAATTCCATAAAAATCAACCGATGATCTTAGATCATTGCCGACATTTTTTATTGAATTTTCAACTACAAACGTAAGTTGCTTATTATATACATTAATATTATTATTTTTGCAATATATAGCATAACTGAGGAAATATTA
>AGDA01055644.1:0-12010 GCA_000281935.1 Mengenilla moldrzyki | reverse complement strand
ATATGTTTATGTAATATATTTGCCCAAGCACACACACACACACACACACACACACATTATTTTTTAATAATCATTTTATTAATACCTATTAAAAGCATAATATATTTGTAAAAATTATTTCTGCTTGATTCTTAAGAAAAGAAAATAAATAAATGAAAATACAAAGGCTCGTTTAACGTTAAAAAAAGGAATTTGACGATTTTAAGAAAATCATGTTGTTTAGATGCGGAGAAAGTTTGCACAAATTTCAAACATAGAAATTATTGCAGCCGCAACCGGTATCAAATGAACCGCGTCTTCAACCATATCGAACCAACTCCCCAAAACAAGCAGCCGCAAATACACCGCTCAAGAACCGGACTGAAAACAATCAGCAATCATCCAACGAATCACCAGCAAAAAAACCGCAACCGAAAAGCAGCAGCAATGCGACCACACTTATTGTTCTGTGCTCCGGAACCGAAACACCACACCTCAAGTCTAAGTAGTTTGTTAAAGCAAGATTTTTAACCACAATTAAACTGCGTCGGTTAACCGCATTACTAATCGCGTTAAAATACTAAAGATACCGCATCACTAACACGAAAATAATTTTCAATTTCGAAAAAAATATATAAAATATTTTGATGTGAACAGTTAGAAATGTGCGTGTACATTGTAAATATTGAATTGTTTGTCCAATCGTTGTTCAAATAAATTGTTTATAACCGAATTATAGATCACTGTTACTTCATGATCTAGAATGAAATCAACACATAAATTATAAGAACTTAAACAGACCACTTTAACTGCAATATGTGATAGTAGAATAATCATTAAAATGAGACCGGTCACAACATATATACGGTCATACTAATCGACGATTCTTCAATTTGCATTATACAACATATAATATTTAAAACAAAAGTTTATCAAGATTTCAAAACAAAATTTTATCAAAATAAGTTAAAAACAATACAATACAAAAATTATTTACTAAATTATGTAACTTAGAAATACCTGGACATAGTAAATTATATTAAATGGCACTACTAAAGTATAAAAAAGGAATAAAATCACAAGCTTCATCGAGAATCACGAAAACAGCCTATACAAATCGGGGTAACTAAATTAAAAACTTGACTAGATAATTAATCGCTTAGGGAAGAAAAACTATTGTTCTCGAAGTAAAGAAAAATGTTTGTATAAAAAATAAAAAATCTGCGTTTTATAGGAGGAGTAATGAATACATCGAGAGAATATCAGCCGGAACACACTTCCGAATGCTCATCCCAAGCGTTAACTTGACATTCACGACTACAATACCACTGATTACCACAACCAGCACATACAAATTGAGCCGACTTCTGATTACATCCTTGACACTGAGGTACATCTTCACCGCCATCTGATTCTGTTTTATTTTTTTGTTCGTTATCTAAATCTTCATCAATCACTAAACGGTCTATGTTGTCATTCTCATCTTCCAGTGTCTGTTAAAAACAATATTAAAAAAACACACTTAAATAAAGCATAACATACTTGAGGTGCTATTCTAGATTTCATTTGGTTGACCGGAGTTATAGTAATTTCGTTCCTAGCCTTTAGAAAAATAAAATAATAATAATAATAATAATAATTGAAATATATTTACTTTTGCATTATTTGATAAAAGCTCAGATATTGATACACTAGAATTTTGATGGTTAACCGTTGCCATTCGATCAGAAGTTAGTAGTTTTGCTAATGTCGGACTAAATGTTGAATTACTCTTGTTTTCATACATATTTTTCGATTTTTTCTGCAAAGATTGATGCAATTAGTTTTATTCATACAGTTGAGTAATATATTATAAAGTTTTCTATTTTTATTTATAAAATAGCTCCAAATCAATTTTATTTACTTTTTTTTACATAATTTTTATGTTTTTCATATAATAAAATTCCATATGAAAAAAACTAATCTGTTTGTTATGAGCAGTATTAACACCGGAATCAAATATGCCTACTTCGTTTTCAAAGCAAAAAAAACTTAAGTTGGTATTAGTCATGTAAAAATTATTTTTCTTACGTTGCATTCAAAAAATACTCCCAAGCACAATCCAGTGCACTCTTGTCGCCATTTTTTGTTCTGTTCCATTCAAGAATATTTTAATTCTAACAAATAACAATAAAAGAATTCAATCAATACGTCAAATAGAAGTGTAAAAGCAGAAAACGAATGTTCTTTGAAAAAGTAGAGTAGAACGTGTCAGTTCAGCTCCCAACTCTTTAATCGACACTTTTTCAATTTACTTTTTACTCGATAAAGTGCACTATGAGGTGCACTCCGAGCATAATTATTGAATACAATCTTAATAGAAAGTAAGCGGTTGCCACTACAAAAACAACAATGTTGCTATTAGCATAATTTCTTTGGAGTTGTCGTTATTTAATACTAATGGAAACTACCGAGAAATTCGTAAAAGTGTTCTTAATCAAATTCTTAAAAATAATAACAAACACTTCAACTACACAGGTAAAATTAAGTCTATGCTTTAAAAACAAAACTAAGAGCTAAAATTTAAAACTAAACAAATGTTAATAACTTGCAACAAATCATATATATGGCGAGTGACTTTCATAACTGACTAAATAATCAGCAATCATTAAAATTAATATAATTATAATTACAAGAAATTATTAAAAGTATTCCTTAACTGATAATTTTCCAATTCTTAAAACAGTTATCGATTTATTATGAAAAATAGATTTAAGTTTACAAAACCAAAAAATATAATACCTTTGTTAAAATTCCATGCAAAAGTGAAGAATTTTGTTGATGGTACGAATTATTAACAATTGGATGAACAGTCACTTCAGGAAATGGAGTTGGTAATTTATCATTTCTGAGAACATGAGATTTCTGTTTATCGTTGCCAAACTGAACAACTACATTTTTAAACGAGATGGTATGATTAACCTCCGACGATGTATTTGCTGTTGGTAAATTAGGACTAGAGGAGTCTGCACTGGACGGTCGAGAAATATCTTGTCTAGACTTTAAATTAAAAACCAAATGAATAATAGCAAAACAACTTTATTAAACTTTTTCTATTTGTTTAAATGCTATAAACCAATGATTCACAAATATTACTTTAACCCATTGGAGACCGATTGCACACACGGTGTGCAATAGCTTTCCGAAGCGAAGACAGCTTTGTACACCGTGTACGCAATAAACAATGCAAAGAAAAAACTTTCCCTCCTGGGGACCATGTTCGAAAAAAATCATCGTCTCGAATGGGTTAAATACGAATTTTAAAATCCAAATACAGTTTAAGTTATTAATGATCTTAACTAAAATTAAAAGCTTTTTGTAAATAGTCAATTTTTTTTTTTTTTCATTATAAAATGTTTTTAAACAAATTTTATTTACTGTGGTAAATAACATCACAGTTACTCAAGATGAACAAAGCGTTTTTTTATTTCTCTCTTTAAGAATCGATGGCGCTACTCCATTTTTAATAAATACTAAGCATTATCGTTTAAAATAATTTTGTTAAAACGTTTTAATTTTGTTTCGAGTAAACTTTAGGAATGTTGAAAAAATTGTTGATAAAAATATTCTACTATATTTATTTCCTCTACAATCACACCGAAGGAAAATTGTGAAGAGTTTTGTCAAAAGATAAAACACCAATTTTGAGTTTATATCAACACAAAAATAAAGAGTACAGAAAAATTTTTCTTTAAGCCGATCTGAGAAATCTATTTACATAGGTTGCGTTCGAAAAAAAAACATTATCGAGTAATCACTTTACAGAGTAAATTTCGTTATGTACACTGTATTTTCTCGTTAGGGATTAATGTCAAAGTATTTTTCGAACGGAGAGAATAGGTAAAATTACAGATTAAAATAGCAAAACTATAGTCGTGTCTAAAAAGTCTGTCCTGTTCGGAACAGAGTTGAAAAGTATTTTTTCAAACTTACTCGGTCGTGTACAAAAACATAGGGAGTTGAGTAATTCTAAGTAGCTATGACGTAAAATTGTCCTGTTTGGGGCAGACTTTTTGGACACGACTTATGAATATCCACGAGGAAAACATGTTAAATCTCCAATGGTTTTTAAAAGATTCGTTGATTTTAAATATTATCACAGATAAAAAGCCTGTGGAAAAAATCACTCCACGTTTTCTCGAGCAAAATTTTCCTCCTTGAGTAATTATTAAATTCCTTTTAAAAAGTAAGTAAAAAATTTTTGGAGTAATTTTCTGTTTATTCGAACAAATTGAGTAAGTATTTCGTAAAAGTGTGATTTCTTTTTTATTACAACGCAATCATACCGAAAATCGGGTACAGTATTAATGAGAAATTCACAAAATATTCTAAAAAAACTTATAGCATTTTTTAAAAAAGTAAAAATTTAATTATTACGTTTTCTGCTGAATTTAAATTAGAGTCTGGTCCAGCAATATCATTACGCTGGTTTAAGACACGACGTCTGACTTGTGCGCCGGAACCGAAAGTCAATGAAGCCATACTAAGCACATTATCGGCGCCAAACCGAGCACCGTTCGAATTACTGACGTACACATCGGCAGGCATGTTACCATCATTTTGTGTCGAGTACGATGACCGGAAACGGCGTCCTCGTCGAGGCACTGTTTCCGGATGTCGCTGCCGGAAATCAGCAATAATTGACTGCACATCAACAATGGCTCCCTGTCGACCTTGCTTGCATTCCATTGAATTCTGATTGTTTAATTCGATCGTTACGTTATTGTAATCGATGCTGTCTGCCGGTGCGGTTTTTCGCCTTAAAGCCGACGATAGAATCGAAGACGGCGACATTGAAACCGACCCGGTTACTGGAAACGTGGAAGAAATCGGCACTGGAGACTGGCGCTTGTTTGACAAACCACCGTTAATTTTCATAAACTGTTGCATCGGCAACTTTTTGCTCGCCGTAACGGCAGCGTTCCCGCCTGCAACTGTTGACGATGACAATAGCGACATCGACGTCATTGCTGAGTTCTGCAGCATTTTCAACGCTTCTGTATCTTGAAGCAGATGATCGATAGCAGCTAACGGTTCGTAGTCGTTACAGTTGGTCATTAGGAATACTTGGCGTCGACGTTGCAGTCGCAACAGCAATTCTTCTTTAAACTTCCTTGCGTGAAGTATATTGTTCCATTCCTTTTCTTTTTCGCAAGCTAAGTCACTCAACGCCTTGATTTCCGACTCTAACTGTTCAATATTCGTTTGGATCGCTTCTAAGTCATTACCCATCGAATGGTCTAAACAATTATTCACAATTTTCTCATGCAACTCAAAATGCTTTTCGATATCAGACCTTAGTTTTTTATTCGGAAACTCTTGCGCCTCCCACGATTCACTCATCGATGTTTTGCGCTTTTCTGTAACAACATTATCATCGTTATCCTCATCAATCAACTCTGCATCTTCTTTTTTAATTTCCACTGGCGACTCACTCGGAGTCTCCACCATTTGTCCATCGGCAATTTCGTTATTTGGACAATTTTCATCGGGAACCAACGTTTCTTTTGATAATTTTTCAACTTCTGTTGTTGAATTTGAGTTTTGCTCGGAATCAATCGTTGGTTTTGGCGACATTTCTTTTAATTTAATTTCCTCTTTAATACCTTTTTCATCAGTCTGATTCGATTCATCATTTGCCAATCGAACGTCTGGCTCTTTTTTAATATTGTCTGTATCATTAGCAGTATCTAAGGAATTCAGTTTATTATGCTCGTTGCAATCAGATTCTGATTTATCATTATCAACGTCACTACCATTGTGCACAACGCCATTTTCACTAACATCATCCACTTTTAATGAGCCGTTCATACTATTTTGTTAGACAAAAAAAACAATTACTAATGGTCGGTAAGTTTTATTCTGACGACACAACATTTTTCGCAGATGTACTTTCGGATAAATAACACAGGGAATACGTTTGGTGCGATCCCTCCTTTGTGATTTACCCCTTAATAATTATTCAATAATAGTAACACTCTATAGACAAAATGTTAAAAGTTTATAGCAAAAAAATTAACTTTTTAATAAGTTACAATTTTGAAGTAAGAAAAAAAATTTTTAATTTTCTTTAATTTTGAATGATAATTTTTTAGTTTAAAATCTTTGATCAATTACCCGTTAACATAACAATTATACCACGTGAACAATGTTCCACTAATAAAATGTAAAGGAGCAATTGACCTTTAAGCTTTCGTAGTATCTTCAATGACTTTTCTAAGTAAAGAGAACTATCGGAACTAAAAGAACGCAATTCCGAAAAAGCAAAGTCCATTTTCCTTAATGGCACATAACAAGTTTAATTATCAGCAAGATGACCCATTAAAAACGGTTTTGTTTTTTTTCCTTTAAAAAACCTATATAAGTAAACCGGTTAAAGACCAGAACGGAGCATTTTTGATAACCTGTTATCACTACAATAAAATGTATCATATAACATTTTTACAAAACTTTTATCGCTAATATAAGTGTTTTATATTTTGGCAATTTTTCTCCCAGCTTTCAAAATACGTTTATAAAACTTAAACTGAATTGTAAATAATTGTTGATGATAATAACACCAGATGACACGTTTGCTAAAGTGCCGCAATCTTTAAACACTACCTTGAAAATTGCACTTTTAGAACAATAATTTCTATAAGCACTATAATTTAATGCAATAGAAAAACTGGGTCGCTCACACTTTTTTCTTTTTTGAAAAACAATTTCAATAGGTCACTGAACTATATTTCTGAATTTTCAAATATAGAGCAAATGGTTTATCGAGCACAGTATTGAAACTAAAACGTTTCATTAGAAGTTTCACTCTACATTATTTGTAGATAACACTGGAATATTCTTAAAACAATTTATAGACACAAATTTCTTTAGTATTTTACATGTAAACTATAACTTCTAAAAAACTATAAAATTATTTAACGATTTATTATTTTATTTTAAAATATATAGAAAAAATGAGTATGCGCAATATTTTTCACATATTGCATTTCTATTCTCATACTCTATCATGCTGTTATACGTTTAAAAAACAACAAAATTACTACTGAAAAAAGTTCATTGCAATACCTTCAGCAAGTGAAAGTCCTGTTGGCGATGTTTGGAGTGAAGTTACAATAAGTTTCACACAATATAAAACACTAATTTCAAATGTTTCCAACACGAAAACTACTGAAAATCGAAATCCCGAATTTCTATAAAATTAGACAAACGACTCTTCCATTTAGCTTTCTTCAGGTAAACGAGAACTAACAGCATTGCTGGTTCTCTAGTTCGCTTATTGTAATTTTAAACAACGCTCCGACCAGTTTTGGTTCTGATTTCGCTTTTTTGTGATCTATTTCTTGGAAACCGTTTAAAAACCATTGTCTTCGGCTTTAAATAAAGAAATCAACGTAAGAAACCAAGGTCACGCTAAACTTATATTTACCACATGTACTAGAAATTCTTTAGAAAACAAATCCTTTCGAAATGAACTTAAATTAAATACTTAAACGTTTTACATTCGACTTAAATCATACATTTAAGGCAGGGGTTTTTAACTGATACACAAAATCAAATTTTAAGGCCTTTGGATTTCAGAAAAACTGAAAATTTTTTTTAAAAAAAACTACGTTACAATTTGAATTCGACAATTCAAAATATCATCAATTAAGCCATAATAAAAGCGTGTTTTGCCGAACCAAATTAATTTGAATTATTCAAAAAAAAAAAATGCAAACTTTTATTTTGGCGACCAAAATTTCGATTTGAGAGCGGAACCACAGCAATAAAAAATTCGGATTATGGTTGGTCTGTGTTTTTTGAAATTTGTGAATCGATGCATCGATTTACACTATTCGTTTGCAAGCGCACGCTTGCAAGCATAGAATGAAAATCGATATTGATCTCTTTTAGCGCTCCTCTACGGAGTTTCAGCGTTTTTATTCCTCAAAAAAAAAAAAAAAAATTGTTGCTATTCTGCTCTGTAATTTTTTCAGTTTTAACGGAACCGAACCTACGACACTATTGAACATAACATTTTCATATACTGTTCTGATACTCTACCAACTAGAATACAATCGTACTTTTTTTTAATATAGAATAAAATACCCATATAAATAGAATTTTTAATTTTGTAATTTTTTGATAATTTTTTAAAATTAAAAAATAATAATAAAGAAAAATAAAGAAAAATAAAGAAAAAAAATTGTTTAAAAAATTTTTCTTATTCTATTTCTACATTTAGCGCTATTTGGAATTGGAAAAAATTTTCGGTGTGCGTATACATCATGCTTACGTATACGTATACCTTTTTACAGTAGCTTTCATTCTATAAGCGTTTTTTGACAGACCAAAAACATTAATTATTTTTATAAACTTGTATTTTCGCGCACAAAATTTATAAATATTGAAAATTATGTACGTACTTCTTTCAAGCCACTTTTTCTCTTGTTTCTTTTGTGTTCTTTTAATGGATTTGATATCCGTTTTGAAAAACGCTCACCACAGATATATCATCATGGATTATGGATCTATTATAATAGGTCCACGTCGTGGATCACGATTATATAGAAAACGTTTATGTATCAAGTGATTTTATTAATGATGACATTATTAATGATGCAGCTATTAGTGATAATCATTTAAAAAATAAAAATAAAGAGTTTAAAAAAGAGAGAGCAAATTCAAAAATGTGTTTAAAAATTGTATAAAAAAATTAAATTTTTTATTTTTATTGAAAGATATTTTAACCGTTTGAGTTCGGCAGAATTTTTTTTATGTATATGCAAAAAATCTAGCATGAAATGTGTAGTATTTTTTTTGAAAACGAATGAAAATGGTTATAATTAACATTAACTGTTAAGTATTGCGTAAAGTATACTAACCAACAGCAGCGTCTTCGCATTCTCGATACAAAACAAGAGAAGCGCTATCGCGCCGTATCGTATTTTTGGCATACGATTAGTAAAGCGCGAAACGTTTCGCCGGACTCAAGCGATTAATTCTTTTAGTCCGCGGAAAAAACGCCTCATTATAACTGCAAAGTACGCCGCACGTTGTTCTGTGTTTTACATAATATAGCTTGTTTTGTGACATTTAATTTGATGCACATTGAAACAAGTCAATTTAATTCAAATTTATTTCATATTTTGATGAAATGTAGATGAAATTTTGAATTGCAATTGATTCCAAATAATTTGGTTCTTCAAAATACACTTTTATTAACTAGATTAAGGTATTTAAAATTTTAGAGCGAAAATATATATCGGAAAGTTTTTTACATATATTATGAATAGAAGTCAGTTCTTTCATGCACTGATGTACTTTGAGAATTAACATTTTAGAAATAAAAATTGCATTAACTCGGTTATTTAAAAACCAGATTTAATTCATTTCTATTTGTATATAACAGAGATGGGCAAATGCTGCTCTTCGTTCCCTAATCTGCGACTATCTAACTCCAAGTGATAAGAACCAGAGAACTTGAGTAAAAATGTACGTTTCCAAAATTTATTGAATGATGGTTTTAAATTCTTTTTATTTATAAAATTTTAAAGATCAGCGTTTAATTTTAGGTATGAAAAGTATCTGTCAGATACTCAGTATAAATAGAAAAAATCAAGTCAGTTAGAAAAGTCGAAAGAAATACAAATAAATATTTAATATTATTTTATTTACACTTTTCAGGTAGTTTTGTGCGACTCCCGTAATACATTAAAAAAAAGTGGCTCATGTGTGCTCACCCCTGTTATATAATTTAAACTTAAATCCGTGAAAAATCGCTAAATATTTATATATTTATTATTTTATTTTATGTGGCGTCGCGAAAAAACTTATAGCATTAAATGGTATTATAGATGAAAACACTATCCGCTTCAAACTGTTTTTATGTTTTACTATTACCGAAACTTTTCTAAAGTATATATGAAAATATTATGAATATAAATCTGTTTTATATATAGAATAACTAAATAGCTACTTAATCTTCACCTATTCAGAGAAAAAAAAATTACATTTGAAAAACATTTTTTCTCCTCCCTGAAAATTAGCCTTAAGTTTTCCATAAATATTTCAATTTTAGAATCAGTTTAACTTGAGCTTTCAGAGAATTTACAATTATTTATATTGAAAAATCTTTTTTCCTAACGCAATTAACTTTTTTTAACGAATACGACTTAAGAAAAATGAAAATCACATCTGCACACATACAGACATGCAATGTATTCTGGTTCCCACATAAGGTCAGCGTTCAAATTCCCATCAAATGAAAGTTACATAAAAAATTATTTAGGAGTCCAAAACTTGAACGAAAAATAAATTTTATCAAACAAAAGGTAAAAATTGTTTTTAAAAAATACTCTCAGAATTTTATTTCTTTTAAACTTGCTCATTAAAAAAACACTATTACGATTAAAAACTGTTGGTTACAATGCTAACGACACCAACTTTAGATATTAACATTTTGGAATTTAATTTTGTGCTTTTCAGTTCGTAAGAGAGTGTACTGCTTCTCTTAAAAAAAGACCCTTTTATTCCCACAGGGATAGAGAAAACCCTAAAAATTCATACGAGATGGCAACATTCAGAAAATCGATCAAACAATTATCGGAGGAATAAAAGAAACAGAAAATTTCCCGATCGTTGACTTTACTGTCTTTTCCTCTAATTTAATTTCTTTGGTTAATGCACACCATTAAATAAAAATGAACATAACAAAGCAACTGATGAAAAGTGTACATAAGTATTCAAAACAAACTCGCTTGTTTATAGAAATAAGTGTAAAATATCATTAAAATATTTAAATTTTTGTACTGAAAAAAATGGTTCCAACTTAAATTTTTTACAAAGATTTTAAATTCAATCCTATTTTTGCGCATGTTTAGCTACGTAATATATGAGATAAAACAGCGAATAATTAAAAAACCATTTAAAAGCATATTAAAGTAATAAAAAAATTGCTTTTTTTTAAAATAAAGAGTTCAAAAAATAAACAATTCAAATGGCAAATATAAACTGACAAATAAGTTTATTTGATTAAGGTGACCAAATGTTAGAGTAATGATCATTGTACAAAGTACATTAACATTTTAATTTTGCAATACATATGTTTCAAGAAACGAACATTATTCAAGAGCGAATTATATTCGTTAACCAAAAGTTCACTGTATTTTCTTCCTGATTTCCTTTTGATTGCAGAATTTTAAATGTCGACGTTTCAATTTTAGGTATGAACAATATCTGTGAGATACTCGGTATAAATGGAAATAATTAGGTCAGTTAAAAAAGTTGAAAGAAATTCACTTTCCAGGTAGTTTTGTGTGGCTCCCGCAATAAATTAAAAAATGAAATGCGGCTCCCAATAGCATCTTGCGTGCCCATCCCTGTTATATATGTTTATTTCAATGTACTGTTCAATATAAAAATATTTGTTTTTATGAAAACCGATTTTTTCTTGCGCTCCCCATCCGAAGTTAAGTATTGTTTATTCGCCACAAGTTAAATTAATTTGACACGCTTGATCTAACGGCTTTCTCAAAATTAATAATTTTCCGCTTTAGTCAAATGAGTTTTTTAACATGTAAAAAGCTAAGATATAATTAGACCTACAGATTACTCAAATCGGCATGTGAATAAATTTTTCTAAATTCCCTTCTTTTTTAAGTTGCCTAAAGTTCAAACAAAAATAACGACATCTTTTGACAAAACATTTCATAATGTAGCCAAAAAAACATTTTTCCTTCTTTAATTATACTTCAACGACGAGTTGTTGTAAAAGACAAACAAATAATATAAAATTATTTTTATAAACTATTGTTCTTTAATTTTTTGACTAAAAGTAAAATAAAAATATTTATAGTGAAATTATTTTAAACAGAGGGTAACGCCATCAAGTTTTAAATGAAAAGATAAGGAACGTTTTGTCGATCTGAGTAATTTGTATTTGGCCTCAGTTTCGAATTTCAATAAATATTTGTATCTAAACCAGTATTCCTCAAACTTTTTTTGCTCAACT
>AGDA01055563.1:0-30084 GCA_000281935.1 Mengenilla moldrzyki | reverse complement strand
CTATTTAAATTTATAAAATTATTGGCTCAGTTTTTGATTAGTTCTAGACAACGTTTAGATCATTCAAAGCCTATAAAACAAATCGTCTATTTTAATTTTTATCTTATTTATTTTTAAAATTTTTAAAATTTACTTAAGATATTTCAACTTTTTTCTGATTTCCCTCGATGATTTTTTATTAATTTAAGTAATATAATAGAAAAAAGCTTGAAACTAGATTGTTAAGCAGCCTAAAAAAGACACGGATACGAATAGTACTTTGTAAAAGCTCAATCAATATAAGAAAAAAAGTTAATTTATTAAATTTTATAGTATGCCATTTTTAAAAAGGGAGCAGAATATGTTTTTAGCTTCAATTTTTTTATCTCCTGAAATAATAGGCCTATTTAACCTAAATAAAATAAAAAAAAATCAAGCCTATTTTTATACATGTTGGGTATTTCAGGAAAGAAACTTAAATAAACGATGGGTAAGTGTAAACAATAAATAACAAATATGAGAAAAAAATTTTTTTATGAAATTTCAAAACGCTTTAAAATTTATTTTAATTCGAAGTAAAAATGATGACAAAAAATGACTTATATCAGTCTAAAAACTAGTAACGTGAAAATATTTTTATAATAAGCAGTTGTTTAAGAACATATACATGCGAATTCGATGTATTGATGTTTGAATAATCGTTGAAATTAAAATAAACTCGAATCAATATTTTAATTAGTACATTTCAGTTTATTTTGAATTTATTTAAAAGCATATGTGACCAATATTTTAGACTATTTGGAAATCATTTTATTTTATGACTTTAAAAGAGTTGTTACTTCAGTGTCACATGATCAAGTTTGTTAATGCACAAAACAGTAAATTTCGAAAATATTTCACACCTTTATAAAACTTATTTTGAATTGGTTTTAGCTATTTTTTATTTTTTTTAAGTCCAAAACAGAGGTTCCTAATCCCGTGCCTGCGGTAGCCATGGTGCCTTCGGAGCATTTCGAAGGATCTTGCTACTGTTCGACAGAGAAAAATACATTTACCCTTGTGTATGATATTTAAATAATAACTTATAATTTTAAACCATTTTTGTTTATTATTTATTTACAAATTATGAATATAAGAAAATAAATTATGGAAAAATTAAAAAACATGAAAGGAGTTTGTCGATTAAAAATAGACAGCACCCGTCACTCTACCAATATTTTAGATGTGCTCTAGAGTACAAAAAGGTTGGGAACTCCTGGTTTAAAAGAATAAAAATAGGAAAAAAATTACACACATTTTGTTTTTTTACGAAAAAATTTGAAAAAACTTAAACAAAATCAGTTTCAAAACTATTTTACTGTTTAAGACTAGTTCTAGGTGTAATCTAGGTGAGAATCACAAGAATATACTGAAAACATAGCGCAAGTAAATTTTTCAAGTCAGAGTCGATTGTAAAAATCCATTAGAAGTTCCAATCAATCGAAGTCGAAGTTGAAACTTCGTAGCATCTTTAGAATGTACCATACAGACTACTACTCAATTACGTTGGATTTATTAGAGCTTTGTATCTACACAAAAATGTATTAAAACAATGTTTATTAAATCCTTAATTATAAATGCGATACAGATAGCAAATATATTTTCAAATATTTAAAATTAAAAAAAAAGATAAAGATGTATATCATAAATATTTAATAATATGTTAAAAAAAATACCTCACTTTCCTATTTAAAAAATAAGTTCTAAAAACTAGAAATATGTTACTTAGGATGTTTCTTTTTAGAAAAGTTTTTATAAAGCTTCTTTAAGAATGTTTCTTTTTATTATATTTTACATAAAACAATACATAGTATTTTTTAACTGATTATAATTGATACTACTTTATTTGTTAAAAATTTTGCTATAGTGATAAAATGCTTATAAAAGTTGTAAACAACCCCGATATAAAGATTGTGATAATAACGTCATTTTAGTGTAGTTATATGTATATGTAAATTTAATCAAATGTAATTTATTATAAATTAAAAATCTTAAACATTTCTAAATGATTTATTAATTACTAAAATGATTAATAGTCTTAAAATAATACTGTCAACAATATCATTCATAGTTTCTTTTATATACAGTATAATATATCTAACCATGATACTGTATATAAAGAAATAATATTGATTCTGAAAATAAGAAATAGTTTGATTTTAAATAAATGTTAACTTAATTTTTTTGTGTAAATAAAAATAATCTTATTTTGTATATAATTTATTTAATAATCTACTATCAAAAGTTATTGATATTTCCATTGAAAAAATATTTAGTACCAACTTTTAATGTAAAAAACAGAGTTTTATTACCACTAAGATATTTTTTAGGAAAAAATACTTAAATTTGATCTATATCCTTTTTTTGACATAAATTTATTTTAAGTGTTCAAAAGTATCTAAAACTTGATTCTGAATAATTACGACTATTTCACGACTTTTTGTTTGTTAAAAGAGACCTAAATCTTATCTATTTGATAATAGAAAGTTATCTAGACGACTACACGGACAGAAATTTTTACTTTTATAAAAAATATCATAAGATTTATTAAAAATATACTTGAAATTAACATTTCTATACTCATATAGCAAAAAATAAGTATATTTATACGTGTTTTTATTAATATGATTCTACTTTTCCCAATTTTAAGTAGATGTCAACTTAAAAATAAGTAGAAATTTTTATCCGTGTAGAAAAAAAAACACATGGCTATATCGTATTCAAATTAGTTTTGGAATTCCTATACTTGAAACACGTAAAAAAGATATATTTTAGATAGCTTATGATCGAGCTTAATCTTATTTAAATTCAAAATGTTCTACAGGTAATTATCTAATTCTTAAAATTTGTGTTGTATTTACTAAACTTACTTTCATTTTTAAAATTAAGATTGCTTAATCATTATAAAAATCTTAAACCTACCTATTTATTTGTGATTAAGTAACTTATTTAGCATTATAGTGAATTCTTGTTGGATTGAATAAGCTTCTTTTTCTTTTAACAGCTTTATTGATTCAGTAAAAAATACAGAATTGAAGAAATTTTATTGAACATTATCACTTATAATACATAGGTACACTGAGAAAAATGATTTATAAGTAATAATATATTATTAAAATCTAATTAAAAGTTTAATAAAATATGAAATAAAAAGCAAAATTTATTATCACTGTTATAATATTATTTTTATTCGAATTTTATTAATTTTTTTTAAATATTAATAAAAATTTTTTATTATTCAATAATTTTGCGTTAAAAAATTAAAAAATTTTTTGTTTTAATGAATTAAATACTAACGTTAATTTAAGTGGAATATTTTTTTTTCTAATTTTAAACAATTTTTTTATTAGCCGATAACAATTTTCTCTTAATTATTTCATTTTATTAAACGTTTTTCTCAGTGAATGATAACATTTATCTTTATGTATGCTACATTGTTATACAATTAAACCAAACTGTTCTTGAATAAGCCTTTTTATTTAGCTAATTAATAATCAGAACAAGTATCATTCTAATTGTTCCAATTTAAAAGTGACTACATTTACATTTACTCACACAAGCTCTATAATATCATGTATATTTGAAATCGTCACTGAATGAATATTTAAAAAAAAACTAGCATAGGTCAAAATTTGGGTGAATGCCATACTTTCTTCTCCCAATGAAAGTAAAAATTTAAACATTACACACTTAGAAAGTTGGGTAAATGAGTTCTTACCTATTTTTTTTTCGTTTCAATAGGGGTTTTCTAAAAACATCAGTGTGTTTTGATTTTTACTTTTTAAGATTTTTGAATGAATATAAATAAAAATAAAGGTGCAAGTTTCTTGTTTTGAAAGCTTACATCGATAGTACAATTGCCATTTTTCCCACATGTAGTACAAGCATACAAGGATAAAAACTTATACTTATTTTTAAGTAGATATCTACTTAAAATTCGGACAAGTAGAGTTCTATTAAAAAGACATATGAATATATTTATTTTTTGCTATATAATCATATAAATATTAATTTCAAGTATATTTCTACTAAATCCTAAGATATTTTTTTACCCTAGCCTTAAATTTAAATAGAGATATTTATCCATTCAGTAAAAATTAAAAATTGTTATTTGAAATAAAAAATTCAATAAATAATGAATAAAAATTGTAAAATAGCAAAAGGTACATTAATATAATATTATAAAAAATATTTTGTTTAATAAATTTAAAAAAAAAGTAATGAAATAAAAATAAAATAAAATGAAATTGTTTTATGCGAAAAAAGTAAAAACAATTGGGCAAGATATTTATTTAGTACTTAAATTTAATTATTTATTTAATTTATTTATTTATTATTTTAATACGAGTTAAAAAGAAAAAAAATCATATTTTACACAAATTATTTTGTTTTAAAACGATTTTTAATATTCTGGAAGTACTTATCTGTATTAAACTGAAACGTAACTACAATGATCGAAAAGCACCAAGTTAATTTAACTCTACATTATCTAATTTAGTTTACACTGCATGAGTATTATGTTTTTTTATGTATTTTATATTTCTTTATATTTATCATAATACTTAATAAATAATAGGTAATATATTTTTATAGTACTTTTATAATAATAAATGATATTTTTTATCATTTTTTAAAAGTCGGAGGGATGCGGAACTGTCCCCAAAAAAGCCGGTCTGTTCCACTAAAATCGGAACGTGTGGTCAGTTTAACTAAGAGTAGGTTTACCAAAACGCT
Organism: Mengenilla moldrzyki; assembly: GCA_000281935.1. Classification (NCBI taxonomy): domain Eukaryota; kingdom Metazoa; phylum Arthropoda; class Insecta; order Strepsiptera; family Mengenillidae; genus Mengenilla; species Mengenilla moldrzyki. The sequence goes on along the minus strand of AGDA01055563.1, from coordinate 25,332 downwards.
GTACGTAAACTCCAAAGCATATAATAGTTGGCAACCGTGTTGGAGTACGAATCGGAAGCCGGGCGCCCATAACGCCACGTCGCGACGCTCACTCGACAACATGCGATCGAATTTTATGATTGTTGTGCGTCTTTTTTTATCAGCATTAACGAATTTTCATTTTTTCTCTGCGTTTTCCACCAAAAACCAAAGTTCATAATTTTCAGTTTCTTATCAGCGGACAACAGAAAAAAGACTATAAAAAGAAGGGAAAAAAGCAATTATTTTCATGATTTTCATGATTTTTTACATTCGGCCGGAAAAATTCTTAAGGGGTTTTCGTCTCACGAACAAAAAAAACTAAGCAAGTAAAGTGTGCTGTGCGTTAGTTACAGGGTGGCAAACTGTCCGTGCATTAGCAGAGCTTTTCAAAGAACCGAGGTAATTTTTTAGAGCTGTTTGTACGCTTTTTTGTCCGCTAACCCTTTCGAAATGCAAATTTCGAAATCGTTTTCTCTCGTCCGGCAGATTCCAGATACCTGATAACAATAAAAAGTTTCTATTTTTAACCCGTTTTTTCGTTCGGTTTAATGTGAAAAAAACACTAATTCGAAGCCGTGCAATCGAAACGGAAAATCGAAGATTTTATTTTTGGAAAATTGTTTTTGGAAAATTCAAAGAGAAACACACATCTGCCACCCCATTATTCATTAAGATTGAAAAAACAAGGGCGCAAATTAAAAAATCTTTTGTTTCTCATATGGCACACGTCTTCTCGAAATCCAATTCGAAGCTTTACGAGACAAATCACATTTCCCAGTTTCCCGAAAATCTTTGACAGTTTTTTATCGTTGGTTTTTTAGCCGATTGAACACCAGTGTTTCTCTAGTAGTCGCTTCACTATTGACGAATACGCGGAAAGAAGAAATACACGGGTTAAAGAGTTCCTTGAAATTGAAGGCGAACGTTCGAAAAGCCTGAGAAGATTCGGACGATTTATTGGCTCTTGTTTTAATTAAAATTAATTACTAGATCATTAATTTATCACGCCTTGTTTTATCGATGCTCGATTCATAGTTATTTTTTTTCGGAAACAAGTAAATAGACTTCTTCGTTATAAGTATCCCTGAAAACCATGAATATTACAATGATTTTACTGAAGCTCACGAGTGAAGTTCACATTTGATTTTGATATCACTGTGAGCTTTATGTGATCATTCAAACTTCCAAGATTGAGACTCACAATGAAATCGTAAGGTCTACTATGAAATCACAAGTGAATTTAACAGTAAAAATATAAAAAAATGGAAATATTGGATGCATTTAAGAATTCAATCCAGAGTAAGAGTGTTAGTGCAGTGTAAAACTTATATCACACACTAGTTGATTATTCTAACACATGAAACTTTCTTTTTAATTTCTTATGGAATGAGAAATAGTTAAAATACTATACTCTTTTTTATACTAGAAAGATTTACCTAAAAAAGTCCAAAATAGGTGGAGAAAATGGCGTTTCGTACAGAACCTAAAAAATATCTGAATTTGGATCGAATTTATTAAAAATATTTCTGAACAAAATTTACTTTTTATACATTTTCTACTCAAATCCTGGATACATCTATTGTCACTTTTATGGTTAATAATTTCTCCCAGTGGCGTTCGAAAATTAATTCAAAGTGGAAAATTTTTGGTCAGAAAAAAACGGGGTAATTGTTTGATCTAGATTTCTTATCTGTGGTTCTGTTTAAAACGGACGAATGTTTAAAAGAATCAGTGGAAATTTAAGCTATTTTGTTATTCAGATCTGCAGTTTTACCTATTTTCTGCGTTTAAAAAGTACAATTATATCAATACTAACAAAAAATACGATTTGGACGACAAAATTTAATATTCACTCAAACACCGCCTATTTGAGCTTTAAAATTTAGTTCGGTCTTGTCGCGTTTTGTGAGTCTGTTTGCACTAAGCAATACAAATTCACAGTGAACTTTGAACTATAAAATAGTTAAAAATATTATTAGCGGCTATAAAATAACTAACAATATGCAAATACTGTAAACATAATACACCTTTTGGTTTATCTCAAGTTATATATCAGGTTGCGCCCAAGTTTTATATTCAATTTTTTTTGAAAATCTTCGAATTTTAGAAACACTGAACAAGAAAATCTGTGTTCCGCTCGTTTCGAAATATTCTCTAAACACGTTAAAAATGTTAATTTTAAGTTTATTTCAAATTATTTTACTACAGTTAAAGCAGTGTAAATAATGTTGTCTCTTATAAATATCCTACACGAAAAAGTTTTGATTCCTGACAATCAAATTTTGTTTATTCACAAACTCATATAGGGTTAATATTTTAGCGAAATCAAGGATCATTAATAAAAAATTTGGCAATGTTATCAAAAACATTCTTTTTTGTTTTCTATAATATTTTTTCCACTGCAAATGCAGAAAAAATAAATATAGCAATGAATTACTTTCATGGTTTATTGTTTCAGCTTTCTTTGATGTTTATTTGAAATGAAATAAAAATATTTGTGAAAAAATTATTTCAAATTCAATGTTGATCGCTTACAGATAAAATAGAGTGTCGCCATCATGTTTTAAAGAGAAAGAATACACTTCCGAACTGGATAATCTGTGCTAATAATTTTGAATGAACATATTAATTTTTAATGTCCAGAATGATAACCGAGCAATAGAATAGTTCTAAAAATAGAACTAGTGTAAACCTCTAATGAGAGTGCGTCTATTCTTTCTCCGTGTATACAAACATATTGTTAAACAAAATTTTGAATTAAAATTGAACGCAGCTATTATGATAAGAAAATCTTAATTATATTTTTTAATATTTGTTTCTTCTCGTGTATCGTTTTTTGTACATTAATGCTCAAATTTTGATTTATTCAAACTTCATATAGCATAAATTTGTAAATTTACACTATTTTAAAACTAAAAATTAACTAAATTTATATTGACGAGATAGGTAATAACGGACAGTTTCAGTTTAATTTTAGCATATTCACTAAAATTAAAATAAAAAACGCTGAAATACATTTATTATTTCATTCTGATCTTCAAATTAATTTAGTGTTTTTCAAACTATTAAAAATCTAAAAACAAAAAAATTATTTTTTAGTGCTTTTTATAACCTTATATGCTAAAATTTGCTAAAACTGTTCGACATAATCTATTTAGTCATATGAATGTTGTCAAATTTAATTTTAATTTTAGTTCAAAAATAATGTAAAATCATCAATTTCTGCTATATGGGTTATCGAATAATTTTACTGTTAAATATACTTGTTTCAAAACCTTTTTTAAGGGATTAGATTCTTATCAGATCATTAAATGGAATCTAAATTTATTGAACAGGTTTAAGGGTAGTGTTAAACTTTTACTTCAGTTAGATTCTGTAAGGTTTATTTCGGTTCGTTATGGTTCAATTTAATTAATGTGCAATTTGAAAAATTCTTGAAAACCAATATAGTTTAAGAAAATGATTTATTTCATAAAACGTTGCTAAAACACTTATACTTAATTTAAAAAAGTGACTAAGTTTTTTTAATTTTAACAATCTAACTTTTTTCAGTTTTTAAATTTTACATAAAAATCAATTACTTTAAACAAATTGTTTAATTTTGAGCCGAAAATTCAATATTTTCAATCCGTTGAATTGTAGTTTACGATATAAAACGAACCTTTGACCCCTGCAAATATCAGTAGCTGAAGAATAGCAAAAAGTCATTTCAAAAGCTTAGACATAAAAATTAATAAAATCTCCTATAATGAGTTAGAGGAAAATTCCTTTTTCAAAAACTCAAAATGTATGTCTATTTTTTTGATAAAATTTAATGAAAAAATTAGTTTAAAATAAAGTTTAATACCTGCAGATTAGAACATATGCGTACATGTCTTTTTATGAAGTTTACGTTAGAGTATTAGGTAAAAATTCTGAATCGAAACAAGACTTTGAACACTTCATAAATTGCAAATTGCAACTAGTTAAAAGAACTATTTAAAAAAGTATGTTGTTTCTTTAATTGTTTTTTCGTAGAATTTGGGCGAATGTTTCTACCTTTAACAAAATAATGTTAATTTTAGGAAATCATTACTGGACACATCGTTGGAGAAATTCTCCAAAACTTAATTAATGTTTAATGTTTTTCGACACATTTGGCATTTTTACCCTCTTATTCATCGATTTATCCGAAAATTACGTGCTTAATTTATATTAAATGGCTAGTAGTTTTAAATATGATTTGAATATTTTCAAACGGTGAACATAAATAAAACATTAATTACATTTTTAGTTGCAAATGAGATTTTGATGTCATGTCACAAACCTTTAAATTTACAATTTAAAAATACTTCGTTTTTGGGGAAAAAAGTTTTATAGTTTGTTGTAAAAATAAAAAAGTCATTACGGTCTCTAATCGGAAATAAGCATTAAAATTTAAATTTTTTCTAGTGAAATTTCGACTTTTTGAGTATTGATGAAAATAATATATATCATTTTTTATCAGTTATTATTAGCCCTGTAAAAAAACTAATTACGTTTTTGAAAAATTTTCCATTTTGTTTAGGAAAAATTGTGTTTTACGGAAAACATTTTGAGCTGTAAATAAAAAATGACTAAAAAAATTGAAACTTTGTATGCAACTAGACTTGTATAAGATTCGAGTCATGGGCGGTTTATAAACACTGCGTATTGAGGTAATGTGAAGAAAATTAATTCATAGATTTCATCCACGTTTAATTATATGAATATTAATGAAAAATCATTACACAGAACAAGTTGATTTCATTGAATTTGAGCTAAAAATTCAACAAACTATACAATGTATATGCATTTCCCTGTATTCCACTATGAAATAATATTATGCATATAAAGAATTGAAAACTAAAAGGTATTTATTCTTTTCATTCTCAATGCACACACCGGATTTAACTCTTTAGAATGTAATTTTTGTTCAGTGTAAACTTTGGCCTTTAACTTTACTTAAAAAATATTTGTTTGTTTCTACAAATCTATCAGTTATTACAACAGTATATACTTAATTAATATAACACAGGATATTCAGCCTCTAGAAATGCACTTCTTTAATTAGAGATCTAATTGAAGAGGAAAAAATGATAGAGAGTTAAAAAAGTACATATATAGAAGAAGCCTTTTTTGAAACATGTCGGAAAGTTAATTAAAAACGAAACCCTTTAAAAAATCGTCTCTGTAAAAATAAATTGTTATTTATACATGGTAATTTTAAATTTCGAACGAAGGTAAAAGAGGAAGACAAATCGATAAAACAAGTCGAAAATAGTTGCGTTTTCGTCGATCAAATCGACATCCAGAATTTTTGTCCTGTTCGGTTTTTTCTGTTCTGAATTCAATAAAAAAGAATCAAGGGAGAGAAATTTTTATTTTTTACTAGGGGTGGTTGGGCGTGTTTATTAGGGTTTTTTTAAAGAGGGAGTTCAGTATCTCTTTTTTCTTTTACACATTTTATGTATAAAAACATTTAAATGAAGCGAATTTTTATTCAGATTTCCAAATGTTTTTTACCGGCAATGTGTCTTTTCATTTCATTCTACGATCAACGGCTCTAATCAATTTTCCATTTAAGAAAAGTGCTAATTAAATTAAACGCGACAATGAGTTCAACCTGTATGCGTGGAAATTTATTACCAAGTTCATGGCATACTCCAAGTCATTCTAACCCTTCGACCTGTCTTAATAACAATCATATTGAAATCGTAAGTGATTATTAAATATTAAATATAGTTGCTATCTATACAGGGTGGTTTATCTATTTTAATTAATTAAAATCGTTATCAAAAACCACCTTGTATTCAAAAACATTTGTGGTGCTTTTAGAAACTCAAGTTTAAACTGTAATTAGATTTTACTTTTTACTGTAGATAAATACGGTAATTTTTAAGGGTTTTTGCCGATAATAAAAAAGATAAGTACTCACAGTTTTGTTAATATGATTTATATTCATATAAATTGCTATATGTATTTATGTGAAATTTCTAAAACTTGATATTAATTTAATTGGAGAGATTTGTAGAGGGTTTATTTCTTTAACGAACTTTTATTAAATTACTTAGACTTTTATTAAATCCAAAAGTGTGATTTTATTAATTTTAGTATTTTATAGTACTATACAAATCTGGACTGATCATGTTTAATGAAATGTTCTTAAAATTAATATTCATACATGAACACTGTTAAAGACATTATTTATTATATTCCATTTTTACTTAATTTAAAGTTTGAACAAACAATTTTTAATATTAAGGGACATTTTTCTGTATAAAAAAATTAAAATTTTTTTAATAAAAAAGGCATATTTGATACCATTTTCATAAAATAGGATTATCGATATTGCGATAAGAAGACAGTTAAATTTGTAGTAAAATTAACAAATATTTGCTTGAGTAATAAATATTTTCCAGGTATTTATACATTGTTGTTAACGTATACGTATAAATTGTTTGAAAGGCTTTAAAGTTTATCATAATTTTAATAAACTGACATAATTAGTGTAATTTATATGTATAAATTAAATTAAAATTTTCTTAATTTATAAAACATCAGTTAACATTAATAATTAATTTAAAAGACACTTATATTTTTTAAGAACAAATTTATAATGAATCAGTTTAATTGCTGATAATATTATATTGAATTTAAACACTTCATTATTAAAACATGTCGAATTTGTCAATGATTCATTATATTTGTATTACATCAATATTGTTTTGTGATTTTTTAATTTTTAAAGAATAGTTTTTGAATTCAATTCCCGTATACATTTCTGAATTTCAGATTAAAATTTAAACTCATTTTATATGCGGGAAATCACTCTTCAATGTGTTTTTATTTATATTTTAGGCAAGTAAAAATGTGCTCAAAAGTTCAATATAAATATACTTATGCTATACCTTTAATTATGTTCTGTACTTAGTCAATAAATAAACATAACTATGATGTTCAGCCATTTTGTGAATATGTTTTAAAAGAAGTTTTAAAACGTATAAAAAGCTTAAAACGGAATGTATTCTGTTGCAACTAATTAACATTTTTGAAATAGCAATGTATTAAAATTTTTAATTTCAAAATGGCTATGTATTGAAATATATTTGTATTTGGCTCTAAATGCTTTTTGTTAAAGTTTTTGTTGATTAATAAAAACAAATAAAAAAGACAAAATTAGTTTAAAAAGTTAACAATTTTAAAAAGCAATATTTTTCTTATAAAAAAAATGTACTCGAAAATAATAAGACTTAGAGTCACTGTTAAAACATTTTGAATTTTTTTTCTTCAAATTTTAAATTGTTATAACATAGTCAGCGATATATATACACATTATATGTGTAAACTTTAAAATCTTTCATTTTTTTTATAATATTATCATAGACTCATTATATACGTAAGTTGTATATGCATTAAGCTGCGAATTGATGATATGATAATTCATATATTAACGAAAAAAAATTTATTACGAATGTAATAGTTTTTACAACACGTTATTTAAGCTGTAACATTTAAAATAAAGTATTACTTTTATGTGCACGATCTTACCTGCAAAAGAAACTAGCAACTATTAAATGAGATACTAAATATTATATTTCTATCCCTTTCTTATTTGTTTTCTTTCGCTATTTCTTATTGTGATATGAATTTTTAAAATATTTTAATAAACTTTTTATTAATTTACGTGTTTCTAGGTAAACTGTCTAAAACAAGTGTACAGATTAATTACCTTTATACCTAATATATAAAAATAATGTTTTCGTAACATATTTATAATTATTACACGTAAATGTGTGCTTATTGTACCGTATTTTTCTGAGAATAAGACACTATCTTACTTTTTTCTTTGGTCCAAAATACTTGCTAGGGCTTCATTTCGGTGGAGAGTCAAAATAAAAGTGTATTTTGTAGTTTTTCATTTAATATTTATTATTTATTCAATTACAGTCATGTCATCTTCTGGAACATGATGGGACTTATTTTCAAAAAGTTCAAAAAATTCCAAAAATCACGATAAAGCTTATTTTTGGAGGATGTCTTGTTTTCGGAAAAACATGGTACTGAGAAAAATTGATTGTAAAAAAATGATAACAAATTTTTTTATTACTTTACGCATAGTTTACTTCAATGTAGCTACTCATTTATGAATGAGTACGATAAAAATTATATACGATAAAAAATACTGATACTAGTGCTGGCAAAATTGATCATTGTCACATATTCAAATATCAACACAGTTGGAAAAATTATCAATTTTTCTCAGTGTGCATTTCAATAATGCTCGTCTTAAAATTCAATAAATAAAGCAAACAGAAATTTGTACCAAATTAAAATTGGAAGATTCATTTAAATAAAAAACAATAAGTTTTTAGAAATATAATATTTTAATCGAAGAAACATTTTAAATGTAAGAGAAAGGTATGTATCGACATTTGTGCCGTTGACGATTTATAATTTTTAATCTCTTTTCATTCAAATGGAAAATTTAAACCAGCATTTCTCAAACGTTTTGATACGTCCGAGGGCGACATCTAGAAGAATCTTGCCAGATGGTAAAAAAGGCTTACTTTGTTTACTAAAGTATTAAATGAACATTATTACTAATTTTTTTATATTTCTGTCACATTTTTTTGTACACAATGAACGAACAAATAACTTGATTTTTATTGAAAAATAAAATTTATTTTGTAATTTAGTAGTATTTTATGTAAATTTTACAACCCTGTACTGAGTCGCTAGGAAAATTTGAGAGATGCTGACTTAAAGAAAGTGTAAAGCTAGTTGAAAGTTGAGTTTCGAAAAGTGCCAATAATACAACCTCAAGAGTTTCTGTATAGATTCTTAGAAAATTGTATAAATTTTAGAAAAAGGAGTCGGCAACCACGCCACTTAAACCAGGTGAAATAAATGGACCATTTATACCAGTGACCAGCCAACCGCCCAACAATAACAATAATAATACATCATTGGAAAATTTAATGAGTGCTTATTTGCAACAAATCAACACGTTCACTTTTCACAATTTCACGAATGAAAAGGTATTTGGCGATAGTAATGGGTCACAACTCGACCTTGGATCAGACCATGCGATGTATAAGTCACCACCGGTACCGCCAATGTCACCGCAACATCAGTCACCATTGCAACCGGTCGCGGCAATTATGCCACCTTTGCCGCTCAGCGACATGGAGTTTTTCAAGAAAATGGTTATGGATGAAGATGGGCCGTTGAAGAAACTGCAAACAGTTTTTGAGAAAAATAACCCTTTATTACTGAAAACGGTCGGGGTTGATGACACCAAAGAGACAAGTACCAATGATATTCCTGAAGATCGTGATGCTGAGGACGAAGTGAAGCTTAATGAGGATACAGAAGAAATGATCGTTGAAGATACGGTGGGAACGACAAAAACTAATAGTTCAAAGTCGAAGTCACACAAGTGCAAACAGTGCAATTTCGTAGGTAAATCAAAAGAAGAGTTTTGGCAACATTTACGAACTCATATCAAGCCAGAAAAGTTATTGCAGTGTCCGAAGTGTGAGTTCGTCACAGAGTACAAACATCATCTTGAGTTCCACCTGCGAAACCACGTTGGGGTCAAGCCATTTACCTGTACTCGCTGTTCTTATACGTGTGTTAATAAGTCAATGTTAAGCTCACATTTAAAGTCACACTCGAACGTTTACCAGTACAGTTGTCAAAACTGCAGCTATTCGACAAAATACCTACATTCTTTAAAAATGCACTTGCGCAAGTATAATCATAATCCGGCCCAAATTCTGAATCCGGACGGTACTCCGAACCCGAATCCAGTTATTGACGTTTATGGCTCGCGCCGTGGTCCCAAGGTTAAGTCGAAAGATTCTGATGCCACCAAATTGTTACCGCTTATGCCCCAAGTACCTACTCTAGCTGCGGTTAGTTTACTGAGCCCGTTCGATTCAAGTCATATGACGAATGATAGTCATTCGCCGAAAAGTAGCATTTTCGGGGGTGTTGGCACTATCGGAGGCATCAACAGTAGCGGTAGTAGTGATGGGTCCGAGTACGGAGCTCATGATATGGGCTCGGACTCTGAAATTGTTACCAGTCCAACTAAATCAGTAGAATCCGAGAATCAACCAGAAGCGTTAGACCTTCGTAAGCCAGAACTACAACCATCAGATGGACGTAAATTCGACTTGAAGCAGAACAAGAATCGACGTAAAGGCAAAGCTTTCCGTCTTGTAGTACCTAATGATAACAGTCCCAACTATCAAAACGATGAACATGCGAACTCAACATCGACCAGTGTTGAAATCGATAAAAGTTCAATGACTGCAAGTTCAGCTTTAGACACGGTCAGTTCTGAAGATGCGATTAAGCAAAAACCCCAATGGGTCCATGAGGGGTTCCTTTGTCAATACTGTGACATTATATTCAAAGATTTACTCCTGCATAAACTACACATGGGCTATCATGGATATCAGAAACCTTTCACATGTAATACCTGTGGTAAAACATGTTCTGATAAAATAGAATTTTTCTTACATTTCGCTTGTGTCTCAAATTCTTGATTGCTTCTTTCAAATTTTTTTATGATTTTTTGTACTTGAGAAAAAAGGTGGCTTTGTCAAAAACTTATATCTAAAACTCTAGGGGTAGTTTTGAGTTTTTAAAGGAAAAAAACACTGAACTTATTAACTTATCATTAGTTTTTGTACCGGTTCACCTTACTTTGGACCTGTGTTAAAAGGGTTTTTTGCGATAAGCCACTTTTTTTACTGATTACTTGACTCTTTAAACTAGTCACTTTGTTCGTATATATATTACATATTAATATTTAGGGACCATTGTGAGACTGAAGCTAATATGTAAATATAAGAAAATTATTTTTTTACAGGCCAAGTTCAAATCTGTAAACTGTGTTTTTCATTTTTTAATTATATTAATAATTCGTCTATCAAAATTAAAAAGAAGTTAAATTAATAGAAAAATTTTACTGTTTTTCGGTTTCGTCATTTTGAAAATGTGCCGTATACCTCTTAAGTAATTTATATGTTTTTTGTTCGATTTGTGAAAATTATGCGCTTTTTGACGTTTTTACGAGAATAATTATTTAAAAAGTGCTATTTAAATCATCACCATATGTGATTTTTTTGTTTCGAAATCAAGGAAATTTTCCTTTTTTCTACTTTAGCTGCGATGGAGAAAAGAAAGCTTTTTTCCAATTTGAAGATGTCGAAAATGTCGAAAATGTTTAGAACTTCCCTTGACTCTAAAAAAAACTTAAAAGTTTCCGTTTCGTTTAAAGCTCGCAGTGCTTTTTTCGTATCTAATAAAGCACGTGGATAAACATATTGTTCAAGTTTTTCAAGGGTTTCTTTTTTTTCGAAAAAGGAAGAGCCTTCATGTTTAATTTCTGATAATATTTATTAATGTGTGCTTGATGTTAAGAGTTATACTTTAGATGGAAATCGAATGTGGTAGCTGTGAAAGGACTAGTTGTAGATTTCGTTTTAAGGAATTTTAAGTTGAGCTTTTACTTAGATGAAAATTGATATAAGTGTCAACAAATTATTACCTTAATTTTACAAATTAAGAAAGTTAACGTTCGAAATGAATAAATTTAAAGTTATATTTTTTAATAGGAAACAAATTGTGAATAATACATAAGTATTTTTTATTTAATGCTTAGAATACAGCTAAACAACTGGGGTTGGTGGATATTAAGGTGTCTGTGGGACAATTTTTAAAGAATCGAATTTGTTGATATAAATATAATGTGTACTTATGTTTGTTTTTGAACATGAAATATATAAAATCAAAATAACTATCATACATGACTAAAAGGTGGCCAAGACGTCAACAGCAAAGGCTTTAAAAGTAGCCCGAAAGGACAGAATTAAACAATTTATTTTTTATTAAATTTGGTATTTGAAAATTTAAATATACTTGAACATACAACCACAATTAAGTACGATTCTAAACAAAGCCTCTATGTTTACAGCAGATATATGCTGATCAATCAAAACAACTTTTTAAAACAGATAACGGTTCTAATGTGTATATTTAACAAAATAAGTCACCTCTAAGAAGTAAAAGTTTGACTACACATGATTTAGATTAATCAATTTAATGCACACAAAAACTAACAATCAATAAGCATCACTTTAAAAGAAATCAAATTTTTGTATTTTGGTATCTTGAAATTTTGTATTACTTGTAGAGAACAATTATGTCTGCTTTTCGTGGAAATTTGAAGTAACTTTGCTTAAAATTTTGATTTTTTAAAAATGTTGGATCTGCTTCACGTCACATGAGTACGTTTGTCATTTTGTCTTCCTCATCGAGCCTGCGCACAACACTTTCTTGTAATTATTAAAAACTAAAATGTATGCTGGTTTAGGATGTTTGAAAAAATGTTTAATTAAGATTTCTGTGGTGCAACTGAAATGAATTTAAACGTATGTAAAACATAACCATAAATTTCTTCTATGTGAAATATTAATGCTAATAAAAAAGTAGTACTTAAAAACCATTTACTTAAGAAAAACTCGTAAATGAGGATTATATTTTTAAAGTCCACTTAAACATTTTTCGAAAGTTCAGTCTCTTCAAGCTCTTGATAATTAGTTTTAAATTGTTTAGTGATTAATAAAACTAACGAAGATGTAGTTTAAAACTTTCACGTAAAAAATGGTTAAAATCCTGTATGGTACAAAATTTCAATTTTTGTTGAAAATTTTTTAAATAAAAATATAAACAGTTTTCTGCTCATTTTTTGAAATTCAATGTGACATATTTTAAATTTTCCTTACCCGCTTATAAAAATTATTCGGTTGATAAATAAATATCCGACGTTTTTTCAACAAATTTTATATTTCAAAATTAGCACCAATATTTGAGAAATACATGTTTAAACGATTATTTAGGTGCGTAGTCACCACCTACTTAAGTTACTATATACCTCATTTGCTTAACAAATTGATTCATATTAAAACTTTCTGACAGAAATTGTATCTAGTGAGACAATATTAAACACTTAATAACTAATAAAAAAACGCATATGTGTTTTTTACATCTAATAAGTGTGTAATATACGAATTTTTTGCAAAAATGATTATAAAAGTATATATACATATATATATATTTATTTTAGATGTTTGCTGATATTATTCGTTTATTAGAATCTTAAAATTTAATAAACGGTTTGTGCTATATGGGCACTCAATAAATAATACATGAGCTTTTAATGATGTAACTTCAAGCAAAATTTAAACTCAGTGTTCCACTAGTGTAATATACTAGATGTTATCACACTGAGAAAAAAAAATAGCAAAAACCATTAAAAAATAACTAAAAATTGAAGGTTTTGTGTTTGTAATAAGACATATTTAAAAGTAACTAAATTTATATTAAAGTCAACAAACAAAATTGGTAAAATTGCTTTGCTGTCATTTTTTTACTAACTTTTTAGTTAAATCAAATAATTTTCTCAGTGTACTTATCTTTGTTTTTAATTTTACAACGTAGTAATAATATATTTTAATTATAAAATATAAATTCAAGTTACATTCTTTAAATTGAAATTCAAGATTTGCTTTTTTAATTTCAAAATCTCTAAATGTAATCAAATATTAAGATAAAGTTTTGTCTCTTTATGCAAATATTAATAATTTAAAATATATGTATTTCAATAACATCAAATAAAAGGAAGCTGTCTTTAATGGGATCACAATATTTATAAATTTACATTTCAATTGTTTTTCACTGATAAAAAATATCTTTTTTAGTAAAAACGTTTAATTTTTTTTTTGTTTTAAATAATATTTTATATTTGGCCATCAATTTTGGAAATTTTCGATTTTTTAATAAGAATTGAACAGTTGAAAACTTATAATGGGTTCTGGAAAACCCTTCGATTTTTGCTAAATGAAAATGGCACACGTTGACAATAATTTTATGAAATTGAAAATTTATCGTTAACACATCGCGTGAAATAAACGATTCCTTTCATAAGGATAAATCTGCTCGTGTCAGAGTAGCCACTGGTCAGCGAAACTAAAACTTATTAAGCTCAGTTCATAAATTTTATAACAAAAGATAAAAAGCGATTTTAATAAAAATTTGGGCTATTTGGGAAAAATGTTAAATTGCTATTTCGACAGTGCGCTCCCTCACATATGTTAAGATAAGTAATATAATTCAAATTAAAAAAAGTAACAATATACATTTATTACAATAGTCAAAGCTTCCACTTATTACTTATTAAAATTATAACTGTAAACACTTTGGATTTCTACTTTTTTAATTTTAGAAATAAAGTAATGTTTTTTTTTATCTGTATAAAATTTTATAACATATATATATCGTTACTTGTAGATAAAGTATTGATATTTTGTTTTTTATTTATAAATATAATAGCTTGCTTTTATTTTATTTTCAATACTTTCAAAGTTTAAAACTTTATCAAAAAAATCGATAAAATTTCAATGCGAATTTCGACACTGCCCCTGTGTATTTTGAACAGTGTTTATATTTTTATTAATATTTTATTAACGTTTGATTACTATTTTTATTTATTATTAATTATTATTAATTTTTTATACATTACTATTTTTATTTGTTTTAAAAAATACTTAAATCTTTGCGAAAGTTTACCTCTTTGCTATCTCTGTTGTAATAATTTATAACAATACTTTTAAAATAAACAAAAGTAATATTTTGTAATTATGCAGACTTCGGCTACTATTAATCAATATAATTTTTAAGTTTTTTGTTTTTTTATAACTCAAATACAGAATTTATGGGCCACAAAACAATTTTCATTTCGTATTCCTTAAAAAATTATAGTTATTTTATCGTGATCTACAAATAGCAGCTTATCTAATATTTAAAAATTTGTGCATATAAGAACATTTTTAATCAGTTACACCAACATTGCAAAATTTGTACTACATAAAAAAGTATAGTGTAAGTCAAAGTGGGTTTCCACTTAAAACAACCAGGATATTTTATTCATGTATGCACTGAAAATTTAAATAAACAAGTTTATTAAAATTGGAAAAAAAGCTTAATAATTTTTTTTTGTAAATTTAAATTTTTTAAGCGTTTTAAGTGCTTTATTTGCTATATATTTTAATACAAAATACAATTTTTTAGAAATGTGTCAAAAAATTCCTTTAATATGGTTTATTCAGAAGGTATTTCAATATTGAGAATAAAACCAATATAAATTTAAATTTCTAACACTTTAAATATGTGTATGACTTAAAAAAGTGTTACAAAATTCACATATTTGACGAAATTTCAATATATTTTTGACACTTTTTGTATCAAATAAATAAACCATGAGTTATTGGCGAAGTCAATGAAAAAAGAATTAAGATTATTTTCCACATTCTACGATTATTTGAATTCTCAACAATAATCTGTTTAAGGCGAGTCGAATTTTTTGTTGATTGTTACCATTTTATATTAAAAAAAAATTCACCCTCTTAAAAAACCACCAAACCGTGAAAACGGATCAAAAATATACTGGCTGTTTTTTTCACTCTGCTTAAACTCTACGGAGTCAAAAACACTCTTAAAAAACACTTGCTAAAAAATTCCGCACCCTAAAAAACTCGGTGGCATTAGGGTGAAAATTAGGGAAGTCGCGTGCCGGTTTTTTTCCCGATTTCCCGAGCTCGCAGTAAAAAATCAGGTATTTTTTCCCCGTATGTATTTTGATAAGGTCTCAATTTGTTGACACGCGTTTTATATCTAAATATATATACGTATAAAAAAGGAAATTATTCAGAAAAAACTCTGAACCTTTTTTTAGCACGTGTTTTAAGCTTTTATATTAAAAAAAAGTCTATGATCCCCTATCTTGATCAGGGTGATTTCGGTAGTTTTTTCCGTCTTAATTCACCTGTTAATATTGTGGCGCGTATCAATCTTTTTTATAAGCCCAGCAACTTTATCGATTTTAAACGGTTTTTGTTATATGTTCTTCGAGATTTTATTATTTCGACCCGATATAAATTACAAGGGTGCATCGTAAAGTATCCGAATTGATTACTCTTTTGAAAGCTTCGAAAATAGTGTTGCTGTTATTTTTTGTTGTTGTTAAATTTAAAAAAAGCTAATTAAAATTTTCAGTGGAAATTTTCAACGCATTTGGTTAATTTTATAATGTTTTTCTCACTGCAAAACTTCATTAGAGTACATATATAAGGGGTATATGAGATGACTGGTTCAGCTGTTTGTATTTTTTTTATTTTCCCAAAAAATATAACGAGATATTAATGCAATTGACCAACTGTCGTTTTTATAACGAGCATCCCACGCATTCAATTCATACATGTATGTACACACACGTATCAATATTCCACTTTCCTGCGAATCACAAACAAATTCAAATGCTGGGGAAAAGGCTAACAAGTAAGTATGATTTAAAAAAGTTTCACTCATTCATTTAATTTTTATTTGAAGAACTTGTAGTTCATATAGCTGGGCTTTCAAAACTCTTAAAGTTTTATATAATATTATTATTGTGTTAAATTTCAATTATTAGTTAAAAATAAATGTCATAAATATTTTGAGAAAATTGTTCAATACAGATTTTAAAAAATTCAAGCGTATTAAACTATTTATTATAAGTAACTTTTAAATAATTCAATATTCATTGATAATTTGTTTAATTATAAAAGTATTAACTAGTATTTTATTGTATCCATTAACACTATATTTATGGACTAAGCCAATTTGACTCATTGAAAATTTGATTATATTGTATATATAAACCTTTAATACTTACTTCTTAAAATTATCTAAAGGTTATCTTCTTTCCAGATTCATGCATATAAAGTGATTTGGAACTATTTTTTTGCAAAAACTTCAATTTTTTGTATGAGTCAAATTGGCTCCCTTCAGTAAAAATAATCAACATCCGCAAATCTAGTGTTTTTTTTTCTTATTAAATAGGCAAATATAAATTAAAGTAAAATCAATTGAAAATATGAATTTTATAACTGTACTGATTTAATCAACCATTGCTTACTATCTATTTTTTTCATATACAATTTTAAGCATCAAAAAACAGAAGTCTATACTTAAAACCAAAAATCTTTAAATATAAAAACATAATCATGATTTGTTATATTAAAAAAATGTTTTTTTTACTTTTATATGTTAGAAATATTTCTAAGTTATTAAAGGGTGCTTTTCTTAGTATCTATTTTTATCACAAAAGATATGATTTGTTTATTGATAAATTTTTGCAAATTATTAAAAAAAAACAGTACTGCACACAAATACAATTAATTTTACTTTATATTTGTAATATTTACTTCGAGAAATACTATTGAACTAATAAATTGCTGAAAATCAGATTAAAGGCCTAATCTGTATAAAATATATGTTCTCAGAAGAAAAGAATTACTAAATGAGTTGTTGAATCCTCAATGTAATTTTTTCTTTCATCAGTGATCGCATTTTAAAATATAATCCGGATCAGTGTTCTTATATACATGTATACACCTATATACGTATAGCAAGCACAAAGACTAATCATAACTTTTTCAGTAATGTTCGATCCATTAAACCCCCGTTTACGAACTTAATATTTTTTGTGCTTTTTATTGAACATTATGCACTTTTTAAAAAAGTGACCATAATTCACTCGAGATTTTTTCACGTTTAAAACCTTAATCTTTTTTGGAGGAAAAAAATTGACATTTCTCATATTTTATGTTTTTCTTTTAACGGCCCTTGCAAAAGGAACAAACAGCTGCTTTTTTATAAAAAAAATTCCAAGTAAAAAGATGTCGAAAAAATCTTCTGTGGTCAATAAAACTAAATGTTTGACACACTGAAAGCTCCCTAAAATCTCATTTCACCCTCTAATTAATTAGCAGGAAATGAGCAAAGTTCAGAAAAATCTGAGAGTTTCAAAGACACTTTTTTACTTATTATTAAAATCCTGTTACGAGTACCGTTAAAGTTATAGAGAAAATAACCCTTTTTTGTATATGTACAATTGTAAAAAGATTTACCCTAATTTTTTTCTAAGATACTTTTTTGTAAAATAGTACTGGGAAATCGTAAATTTTTTTTATAGAGCATAATAAACATTTAATGTTTAGCCTTTTTGATGACACTTCAACAGGAATTTCTCAGATGTATCTTTCGCCATGGCTGTCACAATTGCATTGCTTTGCAAATTGCTTTTGTGAAATTCTCATCAATGTGTCTTTCAACGGCACTCTTAATTTTTCAGATCACTTTTTTCGAAATTTCTCGTAATTGACAACTGAATTTATCTTGTTCTAAATCAAGTCGAAATAGTTGTTTAATTATGGTAACGACATTTTTCAAAATCAAAACTATTCTCCTAAGGGGTGAAACCTGCAATCATTTTAAAAATAAATTTGATTTAATGTTTTTATCTCAATCGACTTGACATTGTAAAACTGATTTTAGCTCCTCAAGTATCCGTTTTCTTTCATCTAAAAACATTGTACTCAACGTGTTTTTTAGAAGCTTTTATAATTAAAATTTATTAAAAGTTTACTTTTTTAATTATCGTTAATAGTTATAATAGATTTTAACTTTTAAATGCGAATTTTCACATTTCTTTTTGACTTCGAGACGCTTCTTACATGTTTTTTCAATATTTTTAGTGGTCATGATTTAAAAAACTTTTTTTTTCAATCTAACATGATTTTCTTTTTAAAATTCAAATGTGTGCAGCTAGTAAATAAATACTTCTACTATGAAAAAAGGTTGGGAGTAACACACTAACCCGAGTACCAAACATTTAGGCTTTCCAACAAATTTTGTATAAGTTTTTTGCTGACCCAACCCTTTTAAGATAAGTTTACCAAAACAACTATAGTTAATGTTTTTTTTAACAATAAATCATACACCGAATACTTTGTATTAATAACAATTATGCAAAGTTATTTATAAAAATTTTTTGAACATCTTTTATTTTTCAAATAAGTAATGTAAAATCGTTCGGAAAACTTATAAATTTTACTTAAACATTTATTTGATTCCTTAAGTCAGATTTTACTTCATTAATGTGTAATTAGCATTAGAAAAATTTCAGTATTTTTATAAAAATTATCAAAAATAGCTAATTATTCTTTAATAATCTCGTAATATATTTAATCATACGGATTACAACCAATAATTGCTGTCTTTAAATTATTTTTCAACTATGTGAAATTACTTATATGTTTAAATATGATAATATGAACAACAAGGAAACTTTTATTTAAGATAATCGTTTGGTTTCAGTGAAATTTTAAAAAGATTAAAAAACATTTAAAAATTTATTTTAAGTTTTAAGAAAGTTTATAATTTATATTAATAATTATTTAATGTTTATTTAGCATTTTTAAGCGTAATTAGTGAGTAATCGTTTTACCAAAAGGAATTTCCGTATTTTTTTAACTAGCAAATACAAAAAAATAAAGATAAAAATATCCAGTTGAATAGAATACTTAGTTTTTTTTAGCAGAAAAAATATTTTTTTACGAGTATTAAATTTTTAAAAACAAAACCAAAATTTGAATCTTTTATTCTAAAAATTGAAACTATAGTTATACAGAAAAGCTTTGTTGGTTAAAAATATGTATACATATTATTGAAATAACAATTCAAAAAGTTAGATTCTTAAAAAAGTAAGGTGCAATGATATTTTAAAATTGAACAGATTCCATGTGTCATATTTTTGAAGTTATCTATTTGTTTATTATGTTTATTAGCCACATATTTTATTTTGAAGTTAGCAGTACTATATGAATCAGTAATGGGCAACCATCAGCCCTCAAGCTTAATATAAACCGTTATTATGTTAAAGTTAAATCTGGTAAAAATAAAATATTGTGCAAATCAGTGTAATATAAATGCAATATTGCAAGAAATTACGATAATAATAAATTTTGAAGATTGTTGAATGTAAAAGAAAAACACTTATAAAATTACTCAAAATAGATTTGAATTACATTGAAACTAATATTACTTATACATATTTTTTATTACATAAGGACAAAGTTTCAATTAGAATTTGGAGTTAGAATAAAAATTTTTTTTTTATTAAAAAACGATTTAGTAAATATTTTTTAAAATTAATATTTCTATATTTATAAAAATAAGTATAATTATACGCTTTTTTAATGATATAATTCTATTCTTACTAAACTTGAACAAATTTATACTTAAAGCAATGAAAAGATTCCCTGTAGATAGCTTATTTAATTTTATTCCTTAACTTTGTACCCGGAGAACATTTTGTGCCTAAAATATAAAACTGAATTTGATCTTAAGTCGTCTAAAAGATATCTTCTTTTATACTTCAAGCACAGGTATTTCGAGACTAATTTAAATACGATTTAGTCACGTAGATGGAATATATTGTTTATACAACTTTTTAACTTTTAGTTACCACACAGAATTTAGATATTTTTAAGCAAAAAGGAGTCATAAAATAGACGTAATTATTTAGAGTTCAGTTTTAGAATCATTTTAGATATTTAATATGGGTTTATGACTAAAAGACACGAAACACATTAATTTTAGATATTTTTTTAAAGAAAACATTCTACGAAGTGAGTCTTTTTAAAGATTTAGAAAAAGATTTAAACAAAGCTTTAGAATTGGGGTTTTAATAAAGAGTTCAAATTGGGTTTTAAACAAAAAACTAACTATAAAGTCAAAAATTCAGTTTTTAGATAAAAATTACGTTTTTTCGTCGAACAGTTTTAAATCATTTTTAAATATTGAAAATTAGAAAGAAAATGTGTTTTTCAAAACATTAATAGAAGTCAAAGGGTTAGAAAATTCTTTATGTTAAAAAAGCTGAAAAACATATTGGTAAATTTCTTTTTAACATATTTTTTAATTAAATATTTTAGTGTTATATTAAATCTTAATATCTTACGTTCGAAACATTTTAACAACTTTTTTAATTACTATGTCAAAATGATTAATTTGTTTTTTAAATTGTGAAAAATGCTCGAATTTTTAAAAATCGTATGTACATGTGAATATTAATGATTTTTAAATGTGAACTTTATTAAATGAAGTTTAAGGAAGCTTTTCACTTTTCCTTTCAAAGAACGTATTTTCTATGACAAAAAAAGGAACCCACAAAGTGTCAAAAATTTCAAAATATAGTAAACTCAAGTCTATGAAGTCTATTTAAGAAATTTCGTGTAAATCGAACCGTTCAATATTCTTTTACAAGCTATACTATACAGGTTTTTTTAAAGAAACCTGGTTACTTTTTATCTTGATATCTACCATTTTTTAAATTTTTTACCTATTTTTTATATTCCAATCGTATTTTTTTACTGAAGTTTAGGGGCTGTTTTTTTAACGTTGCCCGTATAGAAATAAAAAATCGTTTTTTACGCACGTGTTTTTTAACGTTACGATGACTTGATTCGTTATAGAATAAGGGAAAATCCATTATCATATAAATAAAAATTCGTAGCCAAATTTTGTCGTGTGTGTATATATTAAAATATACTGACAAAAGAAATGTATATTTTTTTCCCAAAAAAAGATGAAAAAATTCCTTTTTTCCCGATACATTAGGAGAAAAAAACCTAATATTTTTAGGGGATTTTTTATAAGGGTGAGTATAAAAATAACGCGTGCGTTACACACTTCGAAAAAAATCTAAAAAAATTATCATCCCTTAAAAGGCGAAATGAATTATTGCAATTTAAAAAAAAAACTCGACCCTTTTTCGTGTAACATCTATTGATTTTTTTGAATCCAACACAGCAAAAAATAACAATAAAGCGAAAATTTACAAAAATAACCCTTGTCATGTAAAAAAAACCTTGGTTTTGAAAGCAAAGGGTAGCATTTTGTTCGGGAAAGCTCAGGAACAGTTTTATATTTCACCATTATTATTTTTTTGCCCATGTTTCTCGGTATATTAAAAAATTCAACTTTTGCGACTCTTGTTTCTAAATATTTTGAAAACAGTCATACTCTCTTGCTTTAATTTTTTTAATTTTTGAAAATTATGGAGTAAAAAGCATTTATTTTTAATGTTTGTTAAAGAAACGTAATAATTTATTCACCCTTAAAGAACAATTTTTTTTCTTAAGGATGTTTAAAGGAACATATTTATAAATTACAAAGCGTCATCTTTAGTTTCCTTCATCAGTAATCTTATACTTTTATAAACATGGAAAAATTTAAAAAATTAATATAAAATTAAAAAATAAATAAAAATAAATAAAAAATTAAAAATTAAGAAACAAACAAAATATCTTAAAAAATATTAAAATTTAATATTTATCTTTAATAATTTTTAGTTACGATTTAATATTTTAAAGTTTCACTATTATTAATAAAAAATTAATAAAATTTTCATAAAATTTATACTGATTCAGATAAAATTATCATCTGTTTTATTTAGAAATTTATTGAAAATGTTATGGAAAATATCAAAAACCGTTAAAAAATGACTAAAAATGAAATGTTTGTTGTTTGTAATAAGAAACATTTAAAATAAATTTATAATGAAATTAACAAAAAGCGCTAGTAAAAATAATTGAAATTGCTTTGTTGTTACTTTTTTACTAGCTTTTTAGTTAAATCGACTAAATATCTTTCTTCGTACAGTTAAAAATAGTACGTTATTCACACTGTACGCAGTGAATAAAATAAAATTTAATAAGTATAAAGCTTGTTATTAAGACTAATTAAGAGGATAAACAAAATTGATTCGTGCATCATAAGATCAACAATTTTCAAATAGTTAGTTTTGCGAAATTCTTAGTAAAATCATTTTCTTAATTCTCTTAACCGTTTTATGTAAATAGTTAAGCAACTATTAAAAGTTGTTATTATAACGTATGTTATTTTTTTCAGTGTATTTTAAACATTTTTGATTTAGAAAAATTAAAATGCACAAAATGTTCAGTTTTAACAAATCAATAAAAAATTCCTTTAGTAGAAAATATAAATAGTTTTGTATAATTTGCGTGGTATATTTTTATTTCCATATTGATTTTATATTGTTCCCATATTAAATGATTTTTTGATTATTAAACGAAGAAAATTTTTATATGTTCTAAATATGGTGAACAGCATATAGCTTTATTCTTTTTAGTTACTGTTTATGTAAAGATTACATATAACCCTTTATTTACTTTAAGCATTGCTTTTGCCTTTTTATTGCTATTCATGTAAAGATTTTATTTAACCCTTTATTTACTGTAAAAAAGAAATTAGGGAATTTACTTAGGGTTTTTTAGGGATATTATCAAATAAAGCTTTTAAAACGAATTTAAGCAAAATATTATTTTACTTTATCAGTAGTCTTTCTGAAAAAAAGATTAATTTTCCGAAAAATTATAAAAAGAATTTTTTTAGGGAAAAAAACGATAAGTGACCATAAAAAGAGAATTGTTTAATTTTTTTTTGACCATAGGTCTCACAAAACCACCTGGCAGAAAGCTGCAGTTTTATTCACAAAATATATCTATAAAAAAAAGATTGGAAAAAAGCTCGATTGTCACCGATATTTTTATTTATTGGGCACGGGACATAAGTATATTTTTTGCCGGTGAAAAAGTTGAACTTTTTTTCTTGATTTTGGCCCAATATAAAGAGAATACTTGTAACTACCGGAAATATGTCCATTGTCCCGGGTATATTTTGGAAAAATATTTTTTTAACATCTATCCGAAAGCATAAGCGAAAAGATCTTTTTTAAGGAAAATCAGGCATGTTATTCGAGGCAGATTACAAGATTTTTATCGTCCTTCTCTCGTTTAATGATTTGTTAAACTGATATCTCTTAATTTATTTCATTTTCGAAACTAAAACATACTTTATACGAATTTTCTTTAATAAAAAACAACTATTTTTTACTCACTTAAAGTTGTACCTCAAATTTCGCTTTCGTGCAAAAAATACCTGAGTCCTTTTTTGTGGTTCATTCAAGGAGCCTCTTAGGCTTTGAAATCGCAAAAAAGGCATCGATATCCTTCAGTAGCAACTGAAAAAAACCTAAAGTTCTTCGTTAAAAACTGTTCTATTGACGAATACGAAATGGAAAAAAATTGTAATAAAAAGTTCTAAGGATTATAAAGGATAAAAATGCACATAGTGAATTTATTTTATTTTCTCCATATATGAATAGAGTTTTTCATGGTTTTTTTCTCCAAACCAGAGAAAAAAATTGATAATAATGATGTGTAATTTTTCCGTTTTAGATAAAATGTTATTTGGGGTGTTTTATAGTGGTACGTTGAAATTAATAGGTAACGAATATTAATTTCTGTATATTTGGAATCAATGTTAACTCTTGTTTTAAAAAGATTACTTTTTGGTACAAAGATATGTGTATTAATTAAGCTTATAAGAATATAGTACTAGAAATGGCTAAATATAAAAATTGTTCTTAATTTTAATACCTATAATTACCATTTGAATGCAATTTTGTTTGATTTTTAAACTTGATCTTAGCTTTTTTGGTTCAAGTTTTAATTATTTCGCTTTTATCTCAGATTATTTCTGTGTTAATACACAGTAAAAGATTTAAAAATATAGAAGTCTCACACCAACTGCTCTCCATGTACATAGTTTTATTATAATGATTAAAAACACTTAGAGAATTAATGGTGAAATTTATAAAGCAAATACGAAAAAACAAATTAGAGATGGTATTAATTTAATAATTGGTTGTTGTCCACTGTGGATAATTTGAAAGTTGTTTGAAAAAAACTACGCTTTTTTACACTTATAGTTTTCAACACAGATTACCTAGATCTGCAAAGCGTTCCCTTATATTTCCCTTTAAAACTTGATGGCGCTACTCTCTTTTTCCTCTAAATGTCCGGCATTACCGTTTAAAATGCTTTTCATATAAATATTTGCAAATAACTTTGAATAAACGTTAAAGAAAATTTTAAAAAAGCAGATGATGAAATGAAATTTGTACAAAATTTATTTACTTTGCATTTGCCAACGAAAAAAATGTTATATGAAACAAATGAGTTTTTTTTGGCAACATTGCGGGACGTTTTCTCAACAGATGCCGCCACTTTTTTTGAATTTCGTGCCAGCATAAAAACGCAGGGAAATTAGAAAATTTTTTTCCTTTGCCGATCTGGGTAATCTGTGTTTATAATTTTTTGAGACATTTGATCCGTTTTTAATTACTTTTTGAGTTTCAGACAAAACGCCATTTTATTCATCTCGTTTCGATCCTTTTTTAGAATTTTGTTTAATATAAAGAATAGCTTTTCATATGTTATTTATTCTGTGGGAAAACAAATACAGCTTTCTTATGCTTCAAAGTCAACT
>AGDA01055562.1:0-11232 GCA_000281935.1 Mengenilla moldrzyki | reverse complement strand
CTGAAATTACCTTATTACTCTATGCAGCATAAATTACCCTAAAATAGGGTAATTACCCTACATCTGGCAACACTGTCGGCACACGCCATGAACCACCATATAAGTTTCAATGATGTCATGAAAATATTTTAAAATGGTTGATATACATAGCATTGTAATCACCTTTCCATTGTAATCGTTACAATTACAAGTGATGTCATTTACATTGTAAACATTACTTTACAATGTACATTACTGAACACAGCCCTGGTGTGATGTAAGTTTTACACTACACTACACTAAATCGAATTTCTGATTAGCTACGATCACTGCAGAACTTTGTTCTGTTGAATTTTAATACGATGTTAGAAAAAGACAAAATATGACTGATTTTGTTTGCAAATGAACGTTTATTGAAAATAAACAAAGTTGTAATGAACGTATTTACTGTTAGTTTTTGCTACTTTGTCATCAAAGTTGAAGATAGTGAATGCAGCTAATGTGACTCAAGTACCCAGCTTACAGATCAATTTGATTGAATTGATTAGCGATTTTTCAAAATTCGTGGACACAATTCATTGGTGCCATCATGACAAGCACGTTTCTTATGTGCGCATGATAATTTCTTTTTCGGAACTGATTTTGTGAATACAACAGAAGTTGTAAATTATTTTTATAAACATTAGCTAGATCGCCAAAACTTTTCTCATTTTTTCTTTTAAACTTAATGATGCTACTCTATTTTTTATATAAATGATCGGTGTTGTCATTTAAGGTTTTTTTAAAAAATATTTCCATTTCATTTTAAGCAAACATCAAAGAAAGTTGAAAAATCAGTTGATAAATAAATTCTTTATATTTATTTCAATTGCGGTCGAAGTAGAAGGAAAATTACAAAAAACAATTTTTTTTCAACATTTTGAAACGTTTTGTTAAAAATCGCCACTTTTATTTCAATTTATACCAACATAAAAACAAAGTGGATTTAGAAAAATATCTCTATGCCAATCCAGATAATCTGTATTGTAAATAATGTTTTTCTCATGTTTTAAGAAACATTTATCTGACGTATTTTTAAACACATTAATATCTGCTGTTAGAAATAGCATTTATAACAGTGTTTTAGCGCATAGGGGACTTTAATATATTTATTTAGTAAGCTAAACTAAGTTTTAAAATCTAAAAAATTATTGGGTTTAGGGAGCATTTAAGATAATACAAATCAGAGAATAAGTTTGAACAGAAAAATTTAGCAACGCATGAAATAAATTATAACAACTAACACCATCTCTTGTATACTAATCGTTTATAAAATTTAAAATTTAACTTAATTTTTGTTTTATATATTACATTTTATTTTTGTTTTTTAGATTTTTTTTAAAATTTACGTCCATGATAGTTGAAAAAATTAAAACACTATTAAAATATAGTAATATAAAAACATATTAGCTTTGAATTTAAAAAAAAAAGAGATTTATTAATGTGTTTATTATTATATATCTTTTATAATACAAAAGACATATTCGTAAACGTCCATGTTAAATGTATTGATATTAATCAGGATGGTGCTATATTAGAGAAATTTTAGATGAATTTACATAAAAAAAAAGATGGGAATATGTAAACTTATGTATTCATATTCAGTTATGTAAATTTATATTCAATAAATGTTTTTGTACTTTGATCGTTTTTATTATATATGTATATATATTCTGAATTTGAATTGTTTTTAAATTTTTAATACATAGAAAGGGCTCCGCACTATTCGATCTGGACTTACCTGTAACTCATCTCTACGAATTACTGCACAAATGTAATGCGTCATTTTTTATTTAAAACCTGTATGATCGATTAAAAGTACTTTAACGAATATTGGAAGCATAGAACTCAAAACCTTTACTTGTTAGAGCATAAAGCGTCATCTGTGTTGTTAAAATGTTTTCATAAATACTAATAAGTAAATTTATATATGCCCATACTAGAAGACACATATACAGACTAACTAAGATTTTTTAAATTATATTGTGTAAATTATATGCGTTCTTGCAATATAAGCAGTTTAGAAATACTTTTGTAGACATAATCCCAAATTAGTACAAAAATAATAAATTTTACCTGTAAGGAGAATATTATGAAACTAATAATTCATTCAAATGTTAAGTTAAAAGTAGAATTATGTAAAAAACTATATAAAAAAAAACTAGTTATTTACATGATACTATTATCAATACTATGTTTGAAATTGGAATACAAGATACGATAAGCGTTTTTTTAATAACACAAATCGACTTATATTTATCAGTTTAACAATATGGGAACAATATTCACAACGTTATTTAATAAGAGGAAAATTTCAGTGTTAATGAGTATTAGTAATTGCTTTAAAATTGATTAAATATAACATTGTGTACGTTGTAGCTGGATTAGATGCTGCTGGTAAAACAACAATTTTGTATAAACTAAAACTTGGCGAAACAATCAAATCAGTTCCTACGATTGGGTTTCATGTTGAAACCATCGAGTACAGAAATGTCACTATGACTGTATGGGATGTTGGTGGACAGAAGAAATTACGCGGTTTATGGCCCTACTACTATAACAATATTACGGCTTTAATATTCGTTGTGGATTCTAGTGATCGTGAAAGAATTGACGAAGCTGCGCAAGAGTTACATAAATTGGTACTTGTAATAGTCACTATGTATAAGCGTACTAAAACACTTAAATTCAACTTTTTATTAAAGACTTTTAATCAATTTTTATAAAACATAGTGTTCGTATATTACAATTTGAACATTTATTACAAAAAATTATATGGCTTGAAACTTTGAAAATATTAAAACATTATTTTTAAAACGTTGATGCCCAGCAAATTAAACTTTAAAAAATGATTTCTTTACGTTGAAAAAATATCTTTTAAACCAGTGCTCTCAATCTGTTTTGATATACAGACTAGGGAAATTTATAAAAATAATTTCATAGACCGGTGTCATATTCAACACAAATTTTTAGTAGATATTTAACAACAGCTACATGTACGAAGCGTAAATAATAGCATGGTTATTGTTTGCCTACAGTGATATGGGACCAGCACACAAGAGAATGTATATTGATTTTTTCTGTGAATTAAACAACCAAAATATATTATCTTTGAAAAATAATTTTCATAACACTTAAAACAGACTTTTGAGTTAGTAACTTATGTTATGAAATATTTTTAAAAAATTTTTGTGGAGCAAGACTATGTTTTTGTGCGAAACAAAATTATTGCCAAAATATTTATTAATTTTTTTTGCATAGTTAAAACATCAGGAGCTTGGCAGTGTAATTTTATTAATTTTTGCTAATAAGCAAGATCTACCAAACGCAATGAAACGAAATGAGCTATTTCATAAGTTAAAATTAACAACAATTCAAAAAAATAAGGTGATACTAATTTTTAATTTTCTATACTTTTGTATTTTAATTGAAATTCTATTGATACGAACTTATTTAAGTAAAGGCAAAAAAAGCTTTTAAATACAAAATAAAAAATTTCAAAATTAAAGTTTAAAAATACTTCTCTAAGTTTTAGTAGAATTATACTTTTTACAATATTTACTTCCAGTAAAGCATTGTTTGTAAAGTATAATTCAACTTGAAATTTATTTTTATTTATTTAAGCTATATTTGCTAGGGCGAAATTTTGTACTCTAGGCCTGTAACCTAGTGGTTTATTGTACTTCTAGGAAGTATGTAGGTTTAATCGGACAATTGCATGTATTTAACAAAACCAAACAAAAGCCTGATGGCATTTCATTCGACAATGATCTGCCTCCGATCACTTGATTTGAGGTTCGTCATCTATTTTGGAACTACAAAATATAGTTTTGTATTCAGTGGAATTTTTTTCATGTAGACTTAAAATAAAACAAAGTATCCCAAACCTCCCAAGTGACTTGTGATATCGCGGAGATTACTTAAAAAATATTGAAAATATTTTTTTCCACAATTGAATTAGTTATTAATATTTGAGACGTTAAATACGTATTTCTAATTAAAAGTATGATCTACAATTATTGTTACGATAAATCTTCACATTGTTATTAATAATGTAACTGAAAAATAAAAGCAAAAATTTTTTTTTTTGAGAGAATTGGACTAACTATATTAGTCTTTAATTTTTGTACAATATATACAAATTAAAGGGCGAATAACTGTTAAATAAAATCTTATGTAATGATCATCAAATTTAAAATAGTTGAAATACCATAGAGAGTTCAAAGTAGTTGACTTTAAACTTTGCATAACCCGAAACATTTTAGCAAGCATTACTTGTTCGATGTTTATTATTATTTTAGACAATAATACAATGAAAAAAAATCCTACTGAAATCAAGAAAAATTATTGACAGATTTTTCGATAAATTAAAATTTTACTACAAATAAGTAGAAAATAAAATACGCTTTACTTTCTTCAATACACAACTAAGGAAAGCTACACTAATAGTAAGAAAAAAACGTTTACTTATTGTAGATTTCAATAGAATTTTTTTTCAGTGTAATATTTACAAATAATTGTTTTAATCATTGCATTTCATTGCTACTTAACATTTTTCTAACTTGAATACAAAAATATAGAAAATATCATCAGATTTTAGCACGTTGTAGTTTTTAACACTTTGACATCAAATTAAACGATTCTTTACGTAATCGAAAAATAATATTTAATTTTTCTCACTTAAATAGTTACTTAAAAGCTAAGAAAGAATATATTTTATTTTTGAATTTTTTTTAATCAAATTGATGTTAATAAAAACATAATATTAAAAAATAACAAGTTAGACTTGGCATTCTGTGTCGAAGGGTTAACAAACATAAGAATTTAAAATCTGGCCTATACAGCGCATTAAATTAATTCTTTTCCTTAAATGACAGTATTACATTCAACCCACAAGTGCTGTACGAGGCAAAGGCATATACGACGGTTTGAATTGGATATGGAACCAAATATGTATGTTGGAGATATGAAATAATATTTTTATTAATTTATATATATTTAAATTAAGGTACTGATCAAAATAAAAAATTATCAAAAGTTTCCTCATCATTATGTGAATTCTTCAAGCATCCATTGGTAATGATTTCGTAAAATTAATGCTTAATTTAAATTTGAAACCAAACTTTAAAAACCTATATAATGAAAACTTAATTCATAACTTATTAGCTTTTTATTTAAAAGAATTCTTCAATGAAATAAATTTGAAATTATTGTCGACTATTAATTAAAAATATTAGTCAATTAATTACTAATTTAGCCAGTGACCACTGGCTACAGGTTTTCTACATTACTTATAAGGCACTCAATTTGTAAAATTTCAACTTGACACCGTTATGTATTAACAAAAAACTACTTTAAATTAAATTCAATTGATTCATTAACAATTATAAGTGAACATTAAATCATCATTTTAAACAAAATTTATGTGATGTTACTACACACAGGGAAAACGCAATAAAACAAATTATCAGAATTGTTGGTAAAAGGGTGCTTGGTAAAAACTACTATATTTATTTGTAATTTTAACTCTTTTTTAATTATTATTCTCAACACTTTTAGCAACTAGTTATTTGGTAAGCGTAAGCAAACATTTTGTTTAGCGTAACATAAAAAAATTGATATGTTAATGATAGTTATATCAACACGTAGATTATTAAAAATCATCAAAAACACAGTTAAACAATATTGGCTATTCTGTTTTTCAAGTAACAGCAACATTTAATTACATAAATCATATTTTGAGACAAAAAAAAATGCGATTGAAAAACGCCAAGAAGCGCGATCGCATTTCTATTATTACATGTTTATATAGCAAATGTACCGAGAATTTTTATATTTCAATAAAATGCCTCGGTTTTTCTTAATACAAAAATGAAAGAATGCAAAAGTGGCTCGTGATACGCAAGCGGTTAAATGATCTCTCTATATGATCAAAATTTATTAAGCTAGCAACAATCTTTTTATTCATTTAAGACAAAAAGGTTAAAAAATTAAAAATTGATTGTACAAGTACACTTTTAAATCAATTATTTTATTCCCATTTAATTTTAAACATTAAAAAGTTTTAATGTGCGAACAATTTAATTAAAATATACAAAATTAATCATCAAAACACACATATGAACAAATAGTTATTTTCTAAAAATAAACTATGTTAATTATTTAATTTCGGAATACTTTTGAAATCAACCATAAAAGTGATACATTTACATGTGACAAAATTAGATTCATTGTTTTTAAAAGAAAATTAACTTATTTAATGTTCCACCATTCGAGTCAAATTTTTATTATCAAATTTAGTTAAATTCTATTAAAGAAAACATGTTACCCTTTTGTATTAAATTTAAAACATTTCTTATGTGTTTTTAAGCTGTAAATATTTATAAGTATTTGAGTTAACGATTTTGATCTATATTTGACTCCAACAATTTATATATTTCAGCTTCACTTAAATAAAAAGTGAAGATTATTGATCTTTATTTACAATTACATTTGACGTTTTGATGAATTATGTAGTGTGATGAGCTGAATATCTTAGCTTCAGTTAATTGAGAAAAGAAATGTCAGTTTTATTGTGTAATCAAAATTTTAGAAACCTTACTCTAGTTTTTTTCTTAAATATATACAGTTTATTATTATTATTTTTTCCACAGGCATCACACAAATCGTTCGAAATTTAAATAAGCAAAAAGAGCATAAATTTATGGACGGAATAAATTCACTTATACTTTACAAATTAAATTAATAACATTATGAATTAAATATAACAAAAAGCTCTAATGAATAAATAAACTGTGAATGTTATTATCACAATTGTGATTTGGCGACAACGCTTGTCTAACACTCATTTCCCAGTTGTTCAGCACTTGAGAAATGGTAAAGGAATTGGGAAACTTATCTAAACGTGAACTAAGTGCTTTTTGTATAAGATCCAAAAATGGTGTGGCACTGTATTCGCTCGTTTGCATCTGACATTTTGGCGAGCTTTTCGGATAATCTTCCGGCACTGTTAACAAAATGGGCGGCACTGATGGCAGACTTCGGTCTTCTAGCCAGCATAATAATTGAATCAGTCTTGAGCCTGGAACTTGGTTCGTATCCAGTGATATTTTAAATCTTTGGTCTAATCTAGCGATCTCGCCTTGTACTACTTCAGGAATATCATTATTTTGATTATTATTGATTTCATCCAATGATTTCTCCTTTAATTTCCAAAAAATAGTAAAAGTTAATATGTAAAACTAAATTAATTTATAAATTTTTGAACATTTTTACTATGTAAATATTAATATTAAAGTTCAATTTAATAGAATTATTAAATGAACATTATTATTTTTCTTATTTTACATATGTATACTTTTAATGGGAAAGTAAAAAATCTTAAATAGCTAAGAATTTATCACTGTAATAGTTATTTTATAACTTAATTACACACTACATTTAAAAATTGATTTAATATTATGTAATGAGTAAAATACTGTGTAACAAGCCCACTAATTTCCACCCTAACAAAACTACACCTAGGTCACTATGGACGGAGTTCTAAAGGCAATAATCAGAGATTTTCTGAGTAGCTGTACTAAAGTCAGAGAACACAAAAATCTCGAGAGAGCTATTGGTAAGGAATACTATTCGGGCTGTTTCTTGGTTCAATTAAATATACACGATTGCTCGATTAAACCACCCGCTTGCTAGGAGTACAATAAGGCATTCGGCTGCAGTGCTAAGATGCTAATCCCGTTTAGCAAGCATGAACTATTATTGACTTATTTATTTTAATTAGTAGAATACCACAAATTCAATGGATTTGGGTATAGATTTTATTCTGGATTCGGTGTCCCATTCAATTTAGCGCTATATCACCCTTAAGAGAATGAACTTAAAAGAATTTTTTAAGAGAAAGAACAACAGTTAGACAAGTAGAGCATGTACGATTATGTATAGATGTAGGATGGAGACTAATATTTGTAACTGAGAAAAACCAAAAACGATAAATAGGGTTTTTTTAAATTTTCAAAAACCGAAAAACTTTTTTTTTCAATTAAACCCGATTTTAAAAACTTAATACCCAAAAAACTTGACTTTGTTAATTGAATCAAATTTTTGTCAATTTGATATAAAAGATTTGACGTCCTCGATTTTAAATAAATTGACGCATGCACTTTATAATTCAAATTTCTGTTCAATTCGTAGAGTTGTGCACGCAGAGAAGGAAAGCATTGCTGTCAAGGGTGAACTATTTCTCCTTGATAAGAGGTTGTAGATTTAATAAGTCTTTAGTTTTTACTTTCAATTACAATTGTCTATTGACTTATAACGCTTTATAAATTTTAATATTTGATGTAGATACAAATTTAGCTGATTTATATTTATGACTAATATTCAAATAAAATAAAACATGAACAATTACTTTTAGTGGTTGCACTAATTTGAATTCTGGACCAAACAAGATATCTAATGTGGGGCCAAATGTTCTTTGAACGGAATGATTGAACGTCACATTCTGTATATTATTACAAACGACTTCTTGTAACGTATCAAAAACAGGGTTATCTTTGAATGTTATTGGAATTTGGGTGGACGGTATACTGCTTTCGGATCGTTTGAAATCTAGTTTTTCTAAGACCACTTCACATTTGCATAATGTCTCCAAAGGCATTCTTTGATTTGGATTCGATAAAATTTCTAATAGTTTCTTCATTTTTGTTAATTTTTCGATATCTAAAAATTAAAAATATTAGATAAAAATTAGAAAAATAATGTTTTTAATCTTTGACTTTACTCACAAGGAAAGGTTCTCAGGTTTACAATCTCTACTATTTTTCAAACATCTTTTGTTCGAAAGGACATTGTTTCAAACAAAAAAAATGGTATATCCCATTGGGACCCAAGATAATTAGGATTTAAAAAGTATATACCATTTTCCCATTGAGAAAGTATCTAATGAAGAGAATTTAAAAAAAATCGGAAGCTTATGACTAAGGACCTTTCTTTCTTAGATTACAAGAAAATAATAATATTAATACACTCGGGCCTACTGACGCATCATTCAAAATTCTTTTCTTAGTTATAGATAATGCGAATTGTTCTACATTTAGTTTAATACGGTAGCAATATTAATTACTTTTTATAATTACTAATTTTTGTCAAATAATATTAAAACATATTTACTTAGCTTTGATTTTCTTCGGGAATATGGTATTCAAATAAAAAAATGGTGGACTCACATGTGTTAAAAAAGAACATGTTAAAAAATATTTATAAAATAAAAAATATTATTGTATTATTTAATATTAAAACGCTATATATCATGGGGTCACCAGACTTCTTAACATTTCGAGCCATTTATCAAAATTTGAAGTGTTCCGTGAGCTGCAATTAAATACATATTTAAAAAATATGCAAAAAAGTTATAAAAAAAATTTTTTACAGTAATTATTTCACTTCTTTTAATAATTCAGAAATGTGTTACAGCACTGCATTTAGTCCTTCGAATTTATTGCCAATAATTTCAAAGACATTTTGAAGCACATACGAAACGATAATTGTTTTTTTGAAACATAATAGTACAAAAATGAAAAGAAAGCTCGGGTACATTTTTCAAGAGTTACAAACAATCCTTCAAAGAGCTGCATGTTGTTCCCGAACCGCCGTTTAGCCACCGTTGATATATAGCAATGATTCTCAACTTTTTTTTGAATACAGCACACTTTTAATAATTTAGAAGCTTGGCGATACATTAAAATTAGATTAATTTAAAGGAAATCTTTAATTATCTGTTAAAGGAGAGAGTATATCTCCTTATCGCCTCTATACATACACTATACCACTATATACTTCGAAATTTTTCTCAATGGACACTCACACACCAAAATACATTTTCCAAAAGTCTCCTCCGTTATACACCCGTAAAATTTGACGGCATATTTTAAGAAACTCACGGCACCGTAAATTACCGCGGCACAGTGATTAAGAATCACTTATATATAGAATTATTTAGTCATATTAATTTCAGTAAAGCAAACAAAAACTATTAATAACATTAAAATAATGTAGATATTAAAATATTAAATTGTATATTAAAAAATGTATAAATGCAAAACGTTCGATAAAAATTAATAATTGTAAAACGCGAAGTTGTACAGTGTTTTTCCGAAAATAAGACACTGTCTTACTTTTTTTGGTCCAAAATACGCGCTAGGGCTTAATTTCGATGGGGAGTCAAAATAAAAGTATATTTATAGTTTTTCATTTAATATTTATTATTTATTCAATTACAGTCATGTCATCTTCTTCTGGAATACGATATGGCTTTTATTTTCGGAGGATGTCTTATTTTCGGAGAAACGTATAAGTTAAAACAAAAATATAAACAATTTATTTTCATTTTTTACATTTGAAATTACAGCAAGCACAAGATTCAAAGCTTCTATTCATAAATAACAATCTCATACTGATTTATAACAATGTGAATGAGCTAAAATTAATTTTCTACTAACCACTATTTTCAAATTTTGCAATCATTTTCTGCAATGGTTCTATATATTTGCTTAACTGTCGTACTTTCTCACGATACAGTTGATCTTCTTGAACATTAGACGGACTAGTATTCTGCATAATTTGACCCGGTGTATTCAATGACGCGCCCGGACTAGGACTCATGCCAAGTGATCTTTGAGACGGAACATTCATCATACTGGGAGATGGAATCAGAGCTGGCGATGGAATCATCTGGTTCATACCTTAAAATAAAACAAAAAAACTTAATTTAAAACAATATTAGCGATTTGTAATTGAAAGATTAAAATTGAGACTGGACTTTGTTTTTTCTTATAAGAAAAAACATTTCCGCTAATTTTTTTTTCCAGTACATTAATTACTCATAACAAGATACTCAATCAATAATGATTTAAAAAATTATTTTAAAAACTAAACAAAACATATTTTTAATTAGGATTCAAAATTCATTTCAAACAACTTATCATAATGTTAGTATTTAAAACTTATTGTGCTTTAAGCATTTAGTAAAAACTGTTTCCTAAATTTCTGTTAAAATAAAGGAAAAACATTTTTAAACCACTTTAAATCCAAAATACATATTACATAATATAATAATAAATGGTAATAAATTATTACTAAATACAAAGTTGATAAATTAATTAAATTAACAGATGTAATTATTCAATTAAATTAGATAATTACAGCTAATTACCT